>JBDJHY010040668.1:0-13949 GCA_039654485.1 Withania somnifera
CTTTAGTAACTAATTTTAACGTGGTCACTAAATTTTTTATAACTAAAGGCCATTTTTCTTGTAGTGAATAAGAGTGTGATTTGCACATGGCCTACTTGAAGATGTAGATTGACTTTATCACCAAGCATATGATTGGAATTATTCCTCAGACTGTGAATGTTGTGGCTTCGAAGGAGAAGGATCTTTGATATGAGGGGTATTTGACTGATTTTAAGGAGGACACAAAGTTTGTCAACTAGTAGAGGGTCATTAAGGCAATGTTAACCAAGGACAGAACTTTTACAAGGATTGGAACGACTACAAAAAAGATGAATACCACAAGGATGATTATCGAAGGAGGACCACTCGAGAGATGACTATCACAAAGATCGTAGATTATATATACCTCTAAATTATAGGGACAATGCATCGGGTGAATCCTCTCGAATGGATGAGATGCTTGAATAGGTACTAAAGAAGTAGAATCTTCTGATAATTGCATGAATTAAATGTTGGGTGATGTATCTAATGTGAATAAATTAGTTGACTCTTATACTATTGCCATAAAATAGTTAGAAACTCAAATAGTTCAACTTTTAGCATCTCTACATAAAAAGGTAGAAGTGTTCCTTACTTAGTGATACTATTTTTAATCCAAGGAATGATAGTCATTGCATGGATATTACTACTCGAAACAGTAAGACGACAGTTGATTTCAGGCTTATTGATGTAGATAAAGCAATTTTTGTTGATGATGCAATCATAAAGTTTTGACATAGGGTGATGAGCATATTGTAGTTGATTAGAGAAAGCATGATGAAAAAAATCTCATATTGATATCCAGAGGACTGTTATTGCTAAGGAAAAGGAAAAGGCAATCCCAAATCCTGTAACACTTATTCCTATGCCTCCACCACACTTCCCATAACACTTGAACAAGAAGGTGGAAGATACTAAATTCTAATAAATTATCTATGTTGAAGCAGTTTCCCCTGTAAATATCCTATTGGTTGACACATTAGAATAGATGCCAAGATACACTAAATTCATGAAGGAGTTGATCACCCAAAAGAGCACAGTCATTTTTTAGCCTACAAATAATTTACACCATGATGGTGTGATATATTCATATTCTTTGGTACAAAAGAAGGAAGATACTGGTGCTTTCATCCATTGCTCCATTAGGGCATTTAAATTTGCTAAGGCTTTGTATGGTTTGTGTGCTACTATCAATCTTATGTCACTTGCTATATTTAGACATTTACCCATGACAATATCATTATTGATGGCTGATCCCACTGTAAGGAAGCTTGTCGGCATATTATATAATGTTTGATAAATATTGAGACCTTTATATTTCCATTTGCCTTCATAATCCTTGATTGTGAGGTTGATTTTGAGGTGGCCATTATCCGTAGGTGACTGTTCTTGGCCTCTAAAAGAGCATTAGTTGACATGGAAAATGGAAATTATTCCACCTGACTTCATGATCCTTGATTGCGAGGTTGATTTTGAGGTGCCCATTATCCTTAGGTGACTGTTCTTGGCCTCTGAAAGAGCACTAGTTGACATGGAAAATGGAAATCTCAAGTTTAAATTGAATAATAAAGAAGTGATCTTTAATGTGTGTAGATTGATGAAGAAACCCAGGTGTATGAGTGTTGTGTTGATGATCAAAATTATTGATGATGTTGATATTGTTACCATTGAATAAAGACTTGGCGTGAAGACTCTGACTGCTGTCATTATGGATTTTGATGGTGATAGAACTGACGATTATGATGAGATAGTACACATGTTGTATTGTATGGGGTCTAATTTTATGATACTAAGAAGCTTGATCTTCACTTGAAGAATAGGGAGACTGCCCCATCCAAGACATCCATCGAAAAACCACCATTTTTAGAGCTTAAGGATATCTCTGCACATTTAGGGTATGCTTTTCTGAAGGCTGATAGTACATTAATAACTGTCATTGTAGCTGACTTACTTAAGCCGCGGGCAGAGGATGTTGTATAAGTTTTGAAAAGGTTCAAGTAGGTTATTACTTGGACTACTGCAAAAATCATAAGGATTTTCTTGGTATTTGTACTCATAAAATCCAGCCTGAACCGAACACCATCCCTAGTATCAAACACCAACGAAGGTTAAAATCCAAGTATGAAGAGGTGGTAAAAAGGAAATTATCAAGTGGCTTGACACCGGTGTGGTTTACCCTATTAATGAAAGAAAATAGGTAAGCATGTTTAATATGTTCTGAAGAAAAGTGAAACCACCATGGTTCCTAATGAGAAGCATGAGTTGATTTCTATGAGACCAGTCACTTGTTGGAGGATATTAAGGGTGGTCCAAGTTTTTTGAGGGCCTAAAGCCAAAATTAAATAAAGGCCTTAATTTTTTGTAAAGATTTAATCTTTATTTTATAAAATCTATCTTCTAGTTTCTTGAGATACAAAGTTTTAAGAAATAATTTTTTGATACTCGATTTCTTCTTATACTTCTTTATCAATTGGGAATATAACCAATTAATTTAATCTTTCTTGAGACATAGTAATTTATATATATCAAACTCCTTCAAACAATTCCTTTATATAATTTTTTTTCTACTAATAGTGCTCAATGTTTATTTTCTTGAAAAAAACCCTACAATTTTATATATTATTGCTAAAGTGAAGCACCTCCAATTCGAGGTCCTAAGGTGGCTGCCATTTTCTTAACAAGGTAGTGCTAGCCCTAGAAGACATGCATGAATTATAGAAATCTGAATACATTGACCCAAAAGGATCACTTTCCTTTAACATTCATGGATCAGATGCTGGATAAATCAGCAGACAAAGGATGGTACTATTTCTTAGGTGGCTACTCCGGGTACAACCAGATCTTAATAGCACCTGAGGGCCTCGAAAAAGACCACTTTTACTTATTCTTATGAATTTTTTCTTTTTGAAAGATGCCCTTCGGAATATGCAATTCGCTAACTACTTTTTAGAGATGCATGATATCTATTTTTAGGATATGGTCGAGGACATCATTAAGGTGTTCATGTATGATTTTTCTATAGTAGGTCACTCATTTTAAGCCTTCTCGGCTTATTTAGTCAAAGTCATAGAGATATGTGAAGAGACCGACCTAGTGCTTAACTTGGAAAAGTTCCACTTATGGTAAAAAAGGGTATAATTCTCAACCACAAGATTTTACAAGAGGTATTGAGGTTGATCGGGTGAAAGTTGAAGTGATTGAAAAGTTGTCGCCTCCTGTATCTATTAAGGACATTCAAAGTTTTTTTTAGGTATAGGATTCTATTAATGTTTCATTACAAACTTCTCAAATATTGTACACCCCATGTGCAAGCTACTTGAGAAGAAGGAGAAATTCATTATTGACAATGCATGCTTGAGATCATTTGAGTGTCTGAAAGAGAAATTGATTTTGGATCGAATAACAATATCTTCTAATTGATCTGCACCTTTTTAGGTTATGTGCGATGTGAATGGCATGGCTCTAGTATCAGTCCTAGGATAAAAGTACAAGAATATTTTCATAATATTTATTACGCCAACAAAGCATTTAATCTAGTTAGAAAAATTATACGGTCACACACCAAAAGGTTCTAGCAGTTGTGTTTGCCTATGAGAGATTTACATATACTTTCTTAGCAAAAAGGTGATTATGCATACTGATCATTCTATAAGGTTTCTCATGATGAATAAGAAAACAAATCCAAGATTAATTCAGTAGATCTTTCTTTTACAAAAGTTTGATCTTAAGGTGGTTGATTGTAAAGGGGCTAATAATCAAGTGGATGATAACTTATGGAGGTTGGATAATGAAAGAAAGGAAAAGAGTGAGCTCAATATTGATGACACTTTTCCTAATAAGTGATTATTGATTGCTTCTCATGATTTGATATAATGGTTTGTAGATTTTGCAAACTTTATTGACAATGAAAAATTACCTAAAGATTTAAAGTTCCATCAGAAAAGAAAGTACTTGCATGATGTAAGAAATTTTTTTGCAGATAACATGATCCGTAGATACATTCTTGAGGTGGAGATGATGAGTATTTCAGAGATTGCCACTCATTCCCTGTTCGGGGCCACTAATAGTGGCATTCACATTGCTCAGAAGATATTGCAATATAAGTATTGTTAGATCACTATTAATCAAAATGAATACAATTTTGTGAAGGCTTTTGATAGATGCCAATGTCATAGTGGAATGCCAAGGAAGCATGAGCTGCCCCTTACTTTCTTTTTAGAGCTAGAATTGTTTGATGTTTGGAGAATTGACTTCATGGGGCCATTTCTAAGTTAGCATGTTATTAAACATATATTTGTTGTTGTGGACTATGTTTCTAAATAGGTGTAAGCCATATTGCTTCCAAATAATAAAGGAAAAACTATTACAGTATTCTTGAAAAGGAATATCTTCTCTCAGTTCGGACCCCAAGGGCCATCATTAGCAACTGGAAGTGTTGAACTGAGAAAGTAAGACTATTTTAGCTAAAACTATGAAAGCTAATCGTACAAATTGGTCTAAAAGGCTTGATGGTGCTCTTTGGGAATATAGGACTGCATTTAAGACCTCTATTGATATGTCACCATATCTTGTGTATGGACAAGTTTTCCATCTGCATGTTGAACTTGAGTACAAGACATTGTGGGCTTTGAAAAAGCTAAATCTGGATTGGAATGAGGCCTCTAACTTAAGGCTTGATCAGTTAAATAGGTCGTATGAGTTCTACCTGGTAGCTTATGAGAGTGCAACATTATAACAAGAAAAGATGAAATTTTTCCATGATCAGAATACTAAAAAGAGGTTTTTAAGCTTGAGTAACTTGGTTTTGTTATTCAATTCAAGGCTTCACTTGTTTCCTGGAAAGTTGAATTCCAAATGGCTTGAACCATTCACTATGGTGTAAGTGTTTCTGCATGGTGCTATTGAGTTGAAACAACATGATGAAATTCAGTTCAAGGTGAATGGTCTAACATGTGAAACATTACTTGGGATCTTCGGAAGAGATGAAAGTGGTCAAGGTGATCATTCTTGATAAAATCCGAGTAATCAAGGAAGTTGCATTGTGTCGCGATGTTTAATCAGGAGAAACTTGGAAGACAACCAAAAATTTTACTTGTAATAGATAGATTTACATTATTGTTTCATAGTTTGTTCATTATATGCAGGGATGGATAAACTTAAAAAAGGAAGCAGGAGACAAAACTAGCCAAATGGAGCCATGAGTGCATAGTATGAGTGGCTCCTATCATGGAAACTTAGCAGAGCATTAAAGGTTGATGGGTCCTCCCACGATTAGTCCCTTGAATCGTGGAACAGAACCTAGGATTACCTATTGTGGTCCTTATTGTGGGTTGTAACCACAAGTATGCACAACTAGAAGGGTCCTACCACTTAATGGTACGACTCATGCCATTATGCTACAACTTGTACAGTTAGTCCCGGACCTCAGGTAAGTTTTATAAAAAATTTTACTACCCATGACTTGTGAACACCACATCACAAGTCATGATCCAAGTCATGGACATTAAAGCAGCCACATGTTAACCTGACCAAATCCTTTTCTGCTTCACCTGCTTTACTTAACACTAGGGACTTTCACCTATTTTTGACCAAAAATAATGAAAGGATCGTTTAAAGAAGGAAATTTAAAATTGCCTCTCCATTGACAAACCTTAAACGGCTCCTCCATAATATTCCACTATGATCTCCTCCAAAATTGGCTCAACTGTTGTACTCTTTCCCTTTCAGAATTACATCATTATTCCAACAATAAGATAGCATCTCCATCTTCTTCAATTTCACATTATTCACCATTTTCACTTTTACTTTCATCCTCAA
This sequence comes from Withania somnifera, assembly GCA_039654485.1. NCBI lineage: Eukaryota > Viridiplantae > Streptophyta > Magnoliopsida > Solanales > Solanaceae > Withania > Withania somnifera. Next base: position 5,836 of record JBDJHY010040668.1, read on the forward strand.
CTAAGACCTTCAATCCATTACTGAGTAGTAAGGTTGCACTTTATTTTACTTTGCTGATGATTATATGATTCTTGGATTAGGGTTTTGGTTTTTGTGAAGCTATGTGACTAAGTACTTCAAAGTTGTAGGGTGTTAGTCTTCATGCTCTATTCTATGCTATGTAAATGATTTTTTTGTTATGGGTTAATCCTTTTCTGCGATATTTTCGTGTTCTTAATGAGAATGGAGGGGAGTTGTGGAGTTTACACTTGAAATTGCCTGTGTGTGTTAATATCTATTCTTATTAGTATTATGGATTGTTGATCCAGGTGTTTTACACCTTTTATGGCTGCAAGCATTATAATTTCAGTGCATTTTAAAAATGAAATCCTGCTCCTTTTGCCCGTCAGCATCCTAATAAATTCTACTGATGGATTCTGGACAATGTTTGAGTAACCCAAACTCTGTGATTATATGTTAAAAAAGAGGACTATGCATATTTTCAAGGCCAATGATTGTATTTGCTTTATTGATATGCATTAGGGGTCAAAACTTGATACTTTCACTTTGCGTTGAGACTTACAACCTTTGGGGTAAACCCTCAGTGATTGTAAACTCAGCTAAAGTGAATTTACCAAGTGTTGACCCTACAATTTTTTGACTAATATTAGAAGCAAGAAAAACGAATGCATCCATGAGTCATATTTTTATACCATGACTAGTGTATGCAATCGTGAGTCCTGTTTGTATGTTCTGGGGGTACTGATCAGACGCTCGAACATTAGCCTGATTCATGAAGATAATTCACAACTTGTACCGACGGTCATGGTGAGATGACCCAAAACTCGTGATCAATGAAAGATTAGCTTCCCATGTGGTTTGCCTCTTATAAATCATGCGTTGACTCATCCTGTTGAAGGTAAAAAAGAACAAGAACCTAGAAACTTTCACAAGCCTTTCCATGAGTCATGGTTTCATACCACGACTCGTGGTCTATGTGGTACTGTAACAATATGACAACATTATAGTTTGTTTTTTATTTCTCATTATGAGTCCAACACATCACCCCGCAGGCATTGTGACATCAAAAGAAACTCAAACACGAGGCGAAGCCTCATGGAAGGAGCAAGAATTAGGTCTCTAGTCGACATTGCAAGACCAACTGGCTGAGTATAAATCAAGTTGGTTTATGGAGGTATATTTTGACCCTAATATGTAGCACCCTCCTCATAAAACGAGGCTTAGGGTTAAGTTACAAGACGAAGCACAACCATCTTCTTCATAGTCTGAAGAGGAAGAAGGCTCTTTAGATGATGCTAGTGAGAGTAGAAATGATCAGATGAGTCTTAAAACGGTCAGGCCAAATCAGGCAAAAATAGAGACAAGAATAATGAATTTAGAGAAAAAAATGATGAATCTAGAGTAGATGATGATGAGTCCAAAAGTGAGAATGGAAGTGATTAAATTCCTGAGGTTGAGGCCGAATCGATAATAGAGGAACAACAGATCTAACATGAGTAGGCAAGACTTCTTAGTAACTAGTGGGTAGTTCCCGATATGAGGGAAAAATCAGGCTGGAATGTATTTGACTAATAAAGGAACCTGAAATAGGGTATAATTTATGAGCCTTAAATCACTACAATATATCCAGATTTTGTTCCTAATTTGAGGGCCACATTTGATAGATACAGCTTCGGTTGGATAACTCAAGATCCTGGCCACTACAACCCAATCATTATTTGTGAATTCTATGCTGCATATTCTTTGTTTCGTTCATCGCGTCAAATTCTAGAAGCAACTAAGAGGTTGCAACAAAGAACTTGCCTCTATTATTCTGCATAAGAATTTTGGGCTAAGCCTGTAGATATCTCTGAGTACACCATCCAACACTTCTTATATGGGCTTGAGTTTGACGATCCAATTAATATTGCTGAGAATGAGCACTGTATAAGCATGGTTAGGGACAAAAATAGAAATGAATGATCCAGTACAACGGGTAGAGTTGATCAGTTAGATAGTGGTTATAGTTGTACAGATGGGAATTGAGGTTTTCTTAGTAAATACCCCATGTGTACCAAATAAAAAGGCATAATAGAATTTTTCTACAAAGCTCTAGTAGGCCATTGTCCACTTTCAATGGACCCCCACAAGTATTGACAACATTATAGATCCAGAGCGGGTAATCTTGGTTGCTGGTATTATGTATGAGTATGCCTTAAACTTTCCTCGATATATTGTCACAAATAAGTAGATCGCTCAAGGACACCACCAACATTCTATTTTTAGGCATGATCCGTAGATTGTTTTCTAGGGTGCCCTTCATTCTACTGTTGACCGCAAGGTGATGGTAACTAGATTGTTAAATATTGCCTTACGTTGAGATGTAACTAATCCAGTCACATTTGTGTAGAGTCTTTCTTCCAAGTACAACATTGGTAAAGACCTTGATATGTAGAGATGAGCAGATTGCAGTCCCTGCTCTTACGGGGCAAGGTGTTGATAATGTAGTTACTGAGGGTGAAACTGATATTGTAGGGATTGCGGGTGAGATTGATACTTCTGTGTAAGACCCCGTATATATTTCATGCTTAAAACCAGTCCTTAATTTAGTATCCAGGCATGCCCGATGTACATCGATGTTATAACCTGTATTATCTACACTATGGACCGTACAGTTGGCCCGTACTAAGGGACTCAACATGTTAAGTTTCCATTCCCCAAGTTTACGAACCAATTCATGGACCGTAGTATCTATACTACAGACAGTATTGTTAACCATACTGTTGAACTTTTAAAATTTGAGGTTTTTGGTCTTTAGAACTACAGACAAGGGTACAAACCATAGTATGCATATCATGTTCCGTACTGTTCTTCTATAGTATTGACCTTATAGTCAAGCTTCCAGTTCCAGTTTACGGTTCAACCTAAGGACCATGGTATTGATACCATGTCCGGTACTGTTGTCTGTGAGGTCTCCCCAATAGGTTTTTAGAATTTGTAAGAAAGGGCATTCCAGTCCATTCCAATGCCTCTTATACTTCAAAACTATGTCATTTTAGTTCCTGAAAGTGGTAATATAGAAACTCAACACTTAGAAAATTTTCATTTTGTGCATATAAACTCTCGGATCTAGAAAAATTATGTTTCAAGCCAAGCTTAGGGTTTTCTTCCAAGGTTAAGAAATCTCAAGGTTCTTTATCAAATTTTCTAAGAAAAAGCTCCAAATCAGGTATGTGGGTATTGAATGAGGGATCCTTTCATCCTAAAGTCTAAAAGTTTTAGTCTAAGATTCTCATTCCATAATATAGGGTTCTACACATTTATGCACAACGATTCCTATTTTTGTTTCTCATGATTCTAAACATGTTAATGCACCAATTTATGATAGTTATTCAAGTTTTTTCCATACATGGAATCTAGTACTCAGTTTTACCATGATTTGCAAGTATAATGTTTATGACTTGAATAGTACTAAAGCATATAAAGTATATGAGCATGGTACAAATAATTTTTAGGATATTGTATAGCATCTCTTAGTATGTTTTGATATTTTGAACACTGTTCCAGATAAATATTAGTTTTCTGGAAAAACCTTACATAACAACAGTCACAGACTTTGGTTGTTTCAATATGAATAGTACAAGCTTAAATAAAGCATCATTTTTGCCAGTCCATTTCAATATAGTATGAGCATTAGTATCTCAGTATTGGGAGTAGTACCTAGCACCGATTTGGGTTTAGTCACTCACCCTCAACTAGGGTCAAACTCATATTTCAAAACTATGTTGCCACCATAGTTTTTGTTGGCATGACTATTATTAGTTTAGTAGATCTATATAGTTATTATTCTTTACCTTTTGCGGGGTACTAAACGCCCTCTAAGTAGGAAAATTAGTTAGACTTAATATTACTCAGATGAAGGAGTCGGTTACAAGAATCTCCCTAACCATGTTCAACTATGTTTAGTTTTTCATTATAGCTTACAATTTACAACTTCAGTTTTAGTACTGTTTATGACTACAAATTTTTATGCATAACTTACCAGTCTTTCAGTTTTACAACTTATCTTAGTATTAAATACATTATCGGCCTCTTCAGTTTACTTCATAATATATTTGAGTCATTGCATCTCAGTTTATGATTTTATCTTAGCATATGGCTTATATCCGGCCTGTGAGTTTACCTTAGTTACTTCAGCTCAGTTATTTTGAGTTCAACATTTGTATATACATTTGTTTATTTTTAGATTCTTGCATATGCATGCCTACATACTTAGTACATTCCATAAATAGTAACACATACTTTTTTCTACACTCACAATATAGATTCAGGCCATCCGTCCTGTGCTCAAGGATAGTTCAAATCTCTATTCACATTGCATCCGGTGCTGAGTTCTCGTGATCCAAGGACAAGGATGTTCTGATTAGCTTATTTAAACAATTCCCCTTTATGTTTTTTTTATTTTAATATTTTCTCTTACGAGATAGAGATCTATTTTATCCAGTTCATTCCTATGTAGTAGAGGTTTTTCAGACAAAGTATTTTAGTATTCAACTGTTGAATTGGATTTTTATTTGAACCTAGATCATCCATTTTGATTATGTCAGCCATTCTATTACTATTTGTTATTTTATTTCTTTTGCTATATGTTCAATATTATTAGTAGCTGCACCAGATACTCATGATTGCTTGGGACACTCATTATTCTAAGTATTGTGTTCCATCCAGGGTGTAGACTTGGGGCGTGACATGCTGTCACCCATCGATGATATCTTTACACATTGCTTTCTCCTTTCTCTAGCACCCTAGTCCACTGTTTATGGTCTAGTCATGATTCCATATGAAGTATTGAGGAAGATAACACAGAAGCAGAATAATGAGGCCACAATAAAGTTGACATTACTTATAGACCAGCTACACCCATTGGTACAACATGAGATTGTGGTCTCTGAAGGTTGGTTAAGAGAAGGACATGAAAAAGTTATGGAAATGCTACAAGAGGATGGATGGCCAAGAGAAGCGCATAATAGACCAATTACGGGATTTAAAAATCTCAGTTATGGGTCGTGCTTACAGAGTTAGGGGTGTTGAAAGTTGATGTTGCAAAGTTGTCCTCAAGGTAGGCCTCGACAATCTCGACCCCTATATTAGAATTATTTGATGAGATGGGCAATACTGGACATTTAATATATTCGTTCGGTGATGTGACCCCTATAATTGAAAAAAGGTAAAGAGATGTCATGACTCCAGCGCGACAAATATAGATAATCTAGAGGCAATGAATAACAAACATAGGAGGGCTGAGAGGGATGTTGCAAGACAGTCTTTGGAAGATGAGGAACAAGCCGAGACATGGGAACTTGAGGTGTTGCGAGTTAGGGATTTCTTTAGTGTCATGGCCCCGATAGGTGCAGATATTTTTGTATTACCTGTGGGTACCGCCACTATGAGAGTTGTCGCGGTCAAATCGTCTCTCCTGCCTGTGTATCCCATGCCTGGTGCCGTTGATCTGTCTGATGGGAGAGATCCGCGATACTTTCTTACCTTAAATGGATCTCGTTGGTGCCATCTAAACAGTAGGAGCTCTTACCGTACGTGCGACTCTTACCGCATATGGCTCGCACAAAGACTCCTAAATCTATCCCGAGCCCTTTTTTCACCTCTCCTCTCCAATCCTCGATCAAACTTGCGTTCTCCAGGCCCTATGAAATGGGGATCTTTCCTTTGGAAATCGTAAAGCAGAAACATAAATGCACCCCTATGAATGTGGAAAATATACTGGATTTTATTGGTCGACTCAAATTGGACTTTTGACTATGTTGATGAAATGGGACCGTGAAGACAACCCACCACTAGAGCTTGCTTTGCTCTCACTCCGCTCGTAGTGATTCGGGCAGTTGGTGATCCCTTTGAGAGTTGCGGGTTCTTCCCGCTGCATGAGTGTTAGCTCACACTCAAAACTCCTTCGACACGGGTAAACCAATCGCTCTAGATTAAAATCCAAATGACTTTCTTAAACTAATACTGCAGATCGACATCGGGGGTAGCTGTGACGCTTCCTGTTGAGTACAGTACATTGGTACCCAAGGGTACTATTATTTATACAGGCGATGAACCTTCTAGTGAGACCAGTCCTTCAATTGTATCAACTGCCGATGGCACCAAATTGGTTATTATTGGGGTTGCACCTGCCGCGTTCTTTTCACATACACCAGTGTCTAGAGCGCCACATGTAAGTTCTACTTTCTTACTTTATATTTTTTATGCATTGGGGAAATGAATATTTTCTATGGGGGTGGGGATTATATTGGTGTCACCACTTAATGATTTTTTTGTCGTGTTTCTTTTTTCTTAGGTGTGCTATTATAGTAGAACCGACATGTTTGTGATTCTTATTATTTTTTTATGTTGAGTAGAAGAAGTTAGGAGAACTTAATATAGTCGAAAGTAAGAGCACATGTACCTATAGTCTCAAATAAAAGGTTTTGAAAATTTGGACCCCTCAAGAAATATATTTTGGTTGTGTGCTTACTTATTGTGATAAATTGATCATTAGGTATCTTTGCACGACATTTGGACTTGTTGATAAGCTAACTGTTGCTTAAGCTAGGGCATAAATTTTGTAATTAGCAATTGATAGTGTAAACCCCTGTATGAGTGTGTAAGCTTTATTACGTAGATCTTACTTTGTTTGTACAAGTTAGAACTTGTCATTTGGTCTTGTTAAAGCTGTATGGTTTTTTATTAGTAGAGGATTAATGGCTACTTTAGAAAAATCTCATTATTAGCCTAAGTGACCTACCAAAACGATACGTGAATTCCTCGATCCCTATGCTAAGCTTACATTGACCTTTTTATTATTTAGCATATTCACCTTCCAAAATTTCCCCTTAAACCTTCCTTTTTTACCTAGTCCCTCCTTTGGCCTAAGACTTAACTCAAGCCAAATGCCTAAGTTGAGGGTGGCTACATAGGGGTGAGTAGAAAGAAGATAAATTGGTATGAAAAGAAAAGAGTAATCATTAAAAGGTAAAAAAGTGTGGTATGCACTATAAAAGAAAAAAAGGTATGTTTAAAAAAAGAGAAAAAATGATTTGAAAAAAAAAGTGTTGCATTAGAAACCACACTTGATAGCTAAAAAGGGGGAAGTAACTAAACAGAAAAAATAGAGAGAAAAAATAGAGAGAAAAAAAAGAAAGATAAAAGTGGAGTAAACAAAAGTATAGTTTTAAGGAGGGGTGAGTCACTAAATCCCAAATCTACCATAACCATCCCCAAGCCTATATTACAAGCCAAATAAAGTCCTATAGTAATCCTAATTCAGTTGTCTAAAAGTGAAAATGTAGAAAATAAAAGCAAGCCTATGATCTTTGTGCATGCATTGTTTGAACTTCATTGTGAGCGTGAGCACATTTGTTATAGTCCCGATTTTATTAATTCATGGTATGCATGGGACTTATTTCTTGTGATGGAACAATGACTGTATTATCTGATTGTTGGTTATTAAGATGATTGTCCTTTGTGTATGTACAGTTTCCCATTGATAGCATCATGTCATTCATAGATCCTATGAATTTATCTTGATCGGTTTGGATATTGCATAGCCTATTTGATATAAAACGGAGGGGCAGTTTATGTATATGTGTGATGGATGTTTTGTGACTTCTATAGATCTCTTAGGGTTCTTTACTTAAGCATCGTATTGTTTTAGTTTGGTTTTTAATGCATGAGGACAAGAAAATTTTCTAAGTTGTGGGTGTTGATGTGCCATGGATTTATGATACTTTTGTTGCTTAAAACGAGGGACTTTTGTTAGTTCTTAAGTAAGTCTATATAGATATGATACCTTTTTTGTGTTTTTGCATGACATTGAAAAAAAAGTGAGAAAAAGTGTTGAAAAAAAGCTAAGTATGAGGTCATGAAGCATTTGCACAAATTTTGATCTGATCACGTGACTCGTACTGAGAATCGTGGAAGAACAAATAAAGAATTTGCAACTCATCCCCAGGAGCACGCAACCTCCTGCTACTCATGGCACCATACGTACTAGTCATACTAATGAGTCATGGGAGTTGCACTAATATATGCACATTTATAGTTAGAGTAGTACGAGTCATGGCATGACTCATGTCTTT
>JBDJHY010040779.1:0-13949 GCA_039654485.1 Withania somnifera
TACAGACTACAGGGTTTGGTTCTCCTACTGGGTGGATAGTAGGTGCCATCATGACTCCGAGAAATCAGGTCGTGACAGTAAATAAACATAGCCTACTTGGGCATCGATGAAAGTCCTCAAAATATGCGCATCATAGGCTCAAATCTCTAATGCATCCAAAATCACCTGAAACTATAAAATCACAATTCTAGGGATTAAAACATGAAGAGTAAGACCTATATTGTAATTAGCGAATCGAGTCAAAAAGCAAGCCTTAAAACAGGCATGCGAGCTCTGTAGTCCCGAAAAATAAAGTAAATATACCAGCGTAAAACCCTTAGCTCTGGTGACTTGTGGTCCAATATTGAGCCTAAAATGATTAAGGAATGAGGGAGAAATCATGGTTTTGAATAATGAAGTCAAAATTTCTACATAAGCTAAAAGAGTAAAAAAGAATGAGAAATACTTGGGGATGAGAAATACCTGGGGAAAACATGCGCCACAAACTCACACTACCTAACACACAATTCCCCACTACTTTCCTCATCTCAAAATACCCTAAAACAGCCCCTTAAGGTCATCTATGGTAGTTTTTCAAATAAGCAAACGATTGAAATGACGGGGATGACGCCTTTTTATAGACTGTGCATGGCCGCTGGCGTTAGCCATTTGGCTGCAGGGCGACCTCAGCGAGGAGAGCTGAGGCTCGCAGGGGTGAAGGAATGGGAGCAGGGGTGGTATGCAACCTGCTGCAAATCTCAACAATATACAAACTCACTAGGGGCCTAAAACGAGCACCTTGAGTCCAATTCTAGCAAACCAAAAGTGATTTTGAGTGGAAAACACACTACAGACTCAACCGAATAGATGAAATGACCAACCAAGGTCGTTTAAGTGAAAAGGACCCTCATGCTCAGACCAACTCAAAAGAGGGATTTTCTAAACTTCCACGAATGAACCCAAATGAGCTCGGACACCTCGGGAAGCAAACTGATAACTCAACTATCCCAAAATCATCAGTAGAAAGCTAATGGAATCATTGGAATTATGATCTGATGCTCCGATAACCAAAATACCACCCAGGCTCCAAAATGAGCTTTTGTTGAGTTGAATTTCCACAAAATATCCCAAACCCAAAAATGAAAACCTAGGACACGAACTTAAGGTCCACCAAGACCAAAGTCGGCATTACAAAGCTAACAGAACTGTCAAAATTCAATTTTGAGCATGTTTATTAGTATTTCTCTCTCAACTTCCACCATTTTAAAACTAAAACTCCAAAACAGGGAAACTAAGATAACGGGCAAACAAGCTACCAAGGCACCGAGCTACCAGTCCCAACAAGCAGAAATGACTTGAGGCAACTACTAGACGATTCTAAACATAGGAAAAGTCAAAAAGCAAGAAAATAACCAAATGAGTTATTACAAAACATGTGTGCCTGAACACCCGAAAAGACTAACGGTCAACAAAGAACCCAATCCTACCATAAACAAAAACAAGCCAACGCGCTATCATAAGGCATAGTATACAAAACCAATCACCCATAAGGAACGCCTATCCAAAATGCACAAATTTGAAATCTTACACAGAAGAACCCCTTATCTAATAATTACCAAGAACATAGCACCAACACATAATATAACAATACCTAAAGTAAAAAGGCAACCCCAGTAGCTTGCAGATCCTAGAATTGGCATCATACACCACGCTACCACTGGCTACACAACTATACCAATATAATCGCACCTAATGAACCCTATTTAATTACTAACTACATACTTTATTTTAGGAACCAATAAAGATGAAATACACTACAAACTTCACACTAATTGAATTAAAGGTAACTAACTGCCGCTGAGCCTCTACACCGCTATGCCACCTAACTCAAGAATCATACTCCTAATCCACTACTAAATAAAAAGATCTATCTTAAAGGAAAGCACACCAACAGATTTCCCACTGAATCAAAATAGATACACCTCATAACCCATGACTCCTCAAACCATAGAACTTAGCAAAAACTGATCCAACTTCTAAAAATAAATAGAAATAGAATCGAGATGTGGCTCAAACTCAACCAACAAGAATAACTTATGCTCAGGTGGGTGGCCAGGTGGGTCAGTTAAAACAACAACTACCGTACAATATACAAAAACTAAAGAAACTAGCAAGCATCGATTCTAACACCTCATACAATTCTTATTTAGTCCAAGTGGCACGGGAAGTACTTTCCTAGCCATAAGGTGAAAAATGATCCAAAATGTCTACAAAACCATCCATGTAATTGAGGACCTTCTAGGCGTGGTCAAGGTAGTAGTCTTGGTCAAAAGTGGAGAACTGTTTGGGAAAAAGAGGGTAACCTATCTACACCTGGAGGTATAGCACCGCTACAAACCAACTAACCCAGGTACCAATGAAATCCGTCAACTAAACAAATCTAGGATTAGCATTGCGATTCCACAAAAGAACTCAAGCCCTCTCACAAGATACCCAATTGAGTTTAGCATAAAAATCCACTACTAAAAATGTCAGCTATACAGTGGCAACCAGCAATAATCAATCCATTGATCATTAGCCAATAAGAAAAATAAGCACAAATAAGATAAGTAGATGGGCATAGAGAATCAAAAAGACAAATCAAATGAAAATCAAACTGGATAACAATAAGGTGGAATCAAACCTGCCCTCGCCACCTCTACAACCCCTTCCTATACTATAGTTGAAGTAACAAAAAGCGTAGCCTGACCACGAGTAACTAGACACTGACCCTGACCATCTACCTCTCCACACTGAAAACTACCTCAGGCATCTTCCCCTCCTTGGTTATTGCCTTTAATGGTTAAAACACTGACTCAGGAGAACCCTGAATTGCCAGAGCTGAAAACTAAACCACTCCATGTTGGGAGCACTCTTTACCAAGATTACCTGTAACTCCACACCCATAACATGTCCATCCCTGGGGAAATCCCTAGAATAATGACTGGAGCTACCACACTCTAGGAACAACCCCAATAGCCTGCGTTGCCAGATGACCCTTATCACACAAGATCATCTATTCCATTCTGAAGCCCCAATAGAAATATACCTATAATCTGCTCAGAACTCTAAACTTTGATATATGGATGAACCCCAACCGTAGTCTGTAGTACTATATGAACTACCTATGATTCCACCTGAATTAGTTGTGATAATGTTTGACTACCGACAATACTAACTGAACTATATCCCCTAATATGGTGCCACAAAAACCATCAGAATGACGAGAAACCAGATCCCCACCACCACTAGCCTCCTGGAATAATCCCTACATATATTACACATGGCCCAAAACCTGAGAAAATGAGTGGCCTGCCGCTATCAAAGGCTACACTGCTAGTCGGAGGGAAAAAGTTAACCCATCAGAAAATCTCAATGTCCATCCTTCTTAGTAGGGGAAACCAAAACTAGGTGCCCTACCAACTCATAAAAGCAAGCCTCTTACTCACCGATGGACATCTTACCATATTGTAGGCACCTAAACTCCCTCAGCTCTTGCGAACTACCCCCATACCGAGAGATACCCCCACTGATGGTACACCCCCAACTAAATTTAAAATCTTAAACAACAGGCTTTGCAGAACTGGTGTGGTTAAAAATACAACTTGTGCCAAAGCTGAACCTAGGTCTACTAGGTGCTGGAAATGAATATCCGTCGATCATTGGGCTATGGCGAACCCTAAACCTTTGCCCATACCGGAAGCTCTAGTGGATGCGAGATCCCTATTAAATCCTTTACCTCTGACTTGGTCCCCACCTCGGCCCCTTACAAAAGACCTAGCTACTGTGTAAAAGACTCGCCCCTACTCGCTGAAGACATCAAATGTACCAACTTTAGAAGAATGAATGCAAACAAATGATTTTTTATAAAAGTTCATAGGAATCACAAGTAAAAGATGCACGACTTGATTAAGAAATAAAATTCATTTCCTAAAATGCCACAATAGCCTCCCGAAGATAGGATACAAATATCATCATACCAATTAGCAGGATTCTACTTAGACACTTGCTCATGTAACACCGACACCAATCAAAACCTAGGCTATGATACCAATCTGTTATAACCTAATTTATCGGATCATGATGGTACCTACTATCCCAATAGTAGGAGACCAACCATGTATCCCAGAGCCATAAGTTATGGGCTACGACTGCAGGTAAGCTACAAACAAGTACAGTAAAGAAACAATAAAATGGAAAGATAAAATAATAAAGACAACATCATATTAGTTAGTAAATAAAACCCTCCCAATACCTATTATCAATGTATGTATGAGCTGCTACGAAGTACATAATACAACTATATAAAAATAAAACATATATATCTGTCTCAGGAATATGAAAGAGATAAAAGATATACAAAGGAGATGTAGGTAACTCTGAGTGCTGGGAGCTCACCCTGTACCTCTGAAGTCAGCTAGCTAGCATTATTAGTGATGTCAACAACAATAATTCAAACATGTATCTACATCTAGGAAAGAACAGAAGTGTAGTATGAGCATAAGTTGCTAAAACGATAAGTACCCATTAGGCTTCGAGGGCCTACTAAGCATATATAAAATATAAAAGAAGTAAGTAACAAGAATACAAAAAGTAAGGTCACAGATAGGGCATGGTTAATGCTAGCTAAAACACAGAGTAGGGATTCATGTAGGAGAGAAGAATGCACCCGGGATCCTTGCAGCAATACAAAAATAGAAATAGTAAAATCAAATAAGATAGATAGTGAAGGTACTAAGAGGACAAAGGCAGTATAACGGTAACCTCAAGGTACAAATGGAGATGATACAAAAAATAGATTCATGCTCAAGTAATCCACTAGGTAAAGATTAACACCAAGTAAAAGAAAATAATAAGCTCTACCAGTAACTATAGCGGTACAACAAGTAAAACTCTACCAATACCCCAGAAGACAAGAAGAGCACACACAAGGCATGCTCACCCGTCTACTATCCATTCAACTGAGGGTATATACAAAAACAAGTGTAGAAAATTGAACACAGACAATGATGCCATAGTTCATATTCACTCTCTTTCTTCAGTACCTGTAGGTCCAATAGGCAGGACCCGTGAAATGGCTTAACCTCATATATCCCTACTCTGACCTATAACTCTCCACTAGTTAGATGTATCCCAGTAGAGGGTGTATGGAGGTATGCTAACTTCGTATAAATCTCTAGCGTAAGCTCGCATCCTAATATTACTGAGTCCTGGGGAGTCTCATATCCTAGCATACAATGCCTTAGTATAATAGTCTTATTATGTCATAATATCAGCAACTCGCGGTGCCCTGCACCTCAATATAATAGTATCACTAAGGTCTCCAAATCAGTAGGCGTGATAAGTATAGAAAAGATATACTCACTACTGCGTGAAGTCGGACTCAAGTGCCAACAATTGGACTAACTACCGAACCAAGTCGTACTCAAGTCCCAACATATGTAGCAAATGGTGGTACTTAGTGCAAGTGTGCGAAACCTAGTCTAAAGAAAGGGGAAAAAGGTAGCATCGGGTGCTCAATACTCTACCATGTCTAAAACAGGTAGAAAAGTGACATATGCTATTATTATCATAAGAAAATCCCATTTATTCCAGTATTATCCATTTTAGTTCTTATTATACAAAACCCGACCTCCTCAGCCCAATAGTGTAAGAAAGGGGGGGTGATATGAGGCCCAAGCCCCAAATGCACTCTTAAAACTGAGCTCGAGGCTTTCATAGTGTATGAATGCAACAACACAAGAAATATCTATGACTAACCTATGCCTTGAATAGGCTCCACTAACCTACAACTAACAACAAAAGACACCAACCCAAACCCGTAGGCAAAACCCAAAAGACAATCTACAAACAACGTTCTACTACTTCTAAAGTCACCCTACGACCATCACAAGGCTAATACTAGGTCTCAGGTGTCATATTACATCGAGTGCCAATAGAGAGAAAGAGAAGGAAAAGATTCGAAGAAGCAATCAAAGTACATGGTGTCAACCTAGAATTCCAAAACCAAGATCAAGTGCCGACAGAGAGAAAGAGAAGGAAAAGATTCAAAGAAGTAATCAAAGTACATGGTGTCAACCTAGAATTCCAAAACCAAGGATTCTACTTAGTGTAATTACATATGCTATATACCTCAATAATACCCACAAAGCGTACCTATCTTCTTGTGAATAACGCTCCAAACACATAATAATCATCTCAAATGATAGAAAATGACCTCGAACAGCTCTGAAATTGACAAAATATGAATCCACATATCAGTATGAATCCAATGATACTAATATGCTAAATTATGAACTGGGCCTAAAATTGGGCCTGCACGACCCACTAATTAGACCACGAAATGAACGTCTCAATGGAGTTCTCGACATTACCAGGAACTTGTGATCCAAAAATAAGTAGAACTCGAGTGTGGTACCATTGGAAAAATTCCCAAAACAAAGTGAAGCAAAAATGCAAAACATTATGAAATTGCAAAGCTCAAACAAAGGAATTGCGTATAAAAAATGAATGCAAAATCAACTATGGAGTGAAACCAAGATCAAATCACCACAATTAATCAATAACCAACTAAATATAAAAGAGGGATGCAAAGCTTGAGAAAAAGGGAAATAATGGTGGAAATTCACTATTTAAAGAGAATTTTGGAAAGGTAAAAACTTACCTAAAACAAGGAGGAAGCCAAGAATCCTGATGGGTTGAAGTTATTTTAGCTCAAGGTGCATAATATGAGAGAGATTTGGTTTAGAGAGAGAATGATCTTATAGAGAGAGGAATGACTGAAAATTCATGAAAATGTCTTAAATAGGCCTAGGCATGATGATGCACGATCGTGGTTCTCCACTATAATAGTGCTAAAGGAAGAAAATAAGACTTAACACGATTGCATCCCAAGAGCGCGATTGTGCTAAAGAAGGAAAACAATGTTTAATAAGATCGCTCAAATAGAGAACAATTGTGCTAAGTAAGAAAAGGGAAAAATACCGCAATCGCAGCAGAAGAGCGCTATCACACTTAACACTTGGAACTGTAAATTTTCTACAGTAAAAAAATATTCAAATGAGGACGCATAACCAAAATAGAGTCCAAGCGTAACAAGTCAGATGTGCATTTGCATGAAAAATAAATTTTGAACTCAATGGAAATGAGGAAATGATGAAATGACCAATGGAGGTCGTTTGAGAAAAAGAAACCTGCAAACCAAAGCAAATGAAAAGGGATAAATTTGGTAACTCTCCACATGGACCCTCAAAATGAGCCAAGACACCTTCGAAAGTACATCAATGAATAAACGAGCCTAAAATTACAATTTTGGAGCTAATGGAAAATTCATTTTTTTATCCTAAGATATGATCCTCAAACGTTGACCAAATTCAAAAATTTAACTACCAGCTAACTGAAAACTCATAAAATAGGTAAATCGACACCAGAAGTTCTTGAAACCTAACCGAGGGTCCACCTAATCAAAAATTAATGTTTTAGGGCTAATAGAATTGTTGGAATTTGATTTTGAGTTCTTTTTGAAGGAAAGTTGACTAAAGCCAATAAGTACCTAATCCACGCTCTAAAATAGGAAATTCGAGATAACTATCAACCGAGCCATAAGGATGAAGAACTACCATCCTAAAAGTTTCCAAATAATCTGGATCAGCTCTGAAACACCCTATAATGCAAGAAACCACGACACACACATGAATGACCATATGGGTCATTAAAATTGAACCCCGAACTCATATCAAACCTTCATTAGAGAAATTCCAATAATAGTTGGAATTGTTGATACAGACATCAGCTAGTGCAATTACACTTGTGATGTCTCACCATGACGTCTAGCTTGCACCTATAATAGAGGGTGTCTAAGGTAAACTTCACACCTATAATGCCATCATGGTCTCCCCTACGAAGGATTATTAGTCCATGTGAAGGCAACGGGACTCTTTTCCCCAATGGCCTTTTTATCACACCTGCATATCCCATTTATGACCCATTTTCCAAAGGTGCGACCCTTTTAAGTTTGGATATGTATGTCCTAACCTCATGAATTCAACTCATTTTCACCGGCTCCCTCTCACACTAACTTCTCTCTAGCATAGTAATCTATTTCTAAACCATCACCAAAGTGTGGGAAAGGTATTTGTAGCTTAATTCATGTTATTCTCTGTCTCTTGGGTAAGTTCTCCATCCTTGTAAGTTCCCTTGAAAATGGCATTTCCTCCATTAATGGCTATTGATAATTCTTTATAACTCTTGTCCATTTCTCATGCACCAACTGGGTTGTATCTTTAGTTGGTACATGCTGAGGTACATTCCACATTGGTGATCTTTTCTCTAATTGTTTTGGTACATAAACTCTTCTTTTTTTTATAGTCAATTTTGTAAAGTTTTACTCTTTCTTCTTCATATTCTCTGGGAATTTTGGTGCCCAATTCTTACTTGAATTGTTATTATTTTCTAAGAATGAGTTCTAGGTGTTTCCAAGAGCCTTGAGACAGCTTTTGTTTCTGAGTTTGGTTAGTGTCTCATGTGAGCCTGTTTAGGTCTTCTTTTCGACCAAATATGGAATTCAATGTAATTCATACCAATAGATTCATCTTGATGGATAGATTCCTAATTTTCTTATTTTGAGTGCATTCAAGGCCATTTTTATTAGAAAAGATAATTCCCAATGGGCTGCAGTGCTATGTTTGTTGGAAGACAGGTAGGCTACTTGGGCTTACAACAAGGATATAACTGTTGTAGTTACGGTATTAAACATTTATGGTTTGGGTCTATTAGGTGAATTGAACTGTGACTACTTATCCTCTTCAACTTCATCTCTTTTTTTCTAACAATGCTAGATGTAATATGATTCCTTTGACCTGGTATTAGCCTTGTGATGGTCGTAGGGTAACTATGGAAGTAGCAGAATGTTGATGTATGGGTTGGCTTTTGAGTTTTTCCCTCGGGTTTGGGTTGTTTGTTTTTTGTTGCTAGCTATAGCTTAGACTGTGCCTTGCAAGGCATAGGGTAGCTATAGATATTGCATGTGTATACACTCATACAATATGAGTGTTGTGAGGCTCAACTCTTGAGAGTATGTATTTAGGAAGGGGGCCTATTATCAATATTTTCCTGATACTGCATGGCTTTGTAGGCCGGTTTTCATATATTTATTGTAAATGGGCTAAAATTGGTATAACTAAAGTTTTATGATAATAACTAATAATATAAGAAGTTTTCTACTCGTTTTATAACCTAATTAGCGTCGAGAACCTAATACTACCTTCTTCTACTTATTTTAGACCAAGATTCACACCCTGACACTAGGTACTATCATTTATTGTTACTATTAACACTTTAGTCCGATTGATCTTTGGCAGTGATTACAACCTCTTTTCCAACTATACCATGCATATTAAGATGAGACTTGGATTGATGAGATGTTGGGACATTATGGCACTGGGTTGCTGAGGTTCCTTGATATGGTGATACAAATGTAATATGGTACTTGATAACAACTTTTGAGATAGCTTAAGACATTAGAAATTAGTACGTGGTTGTCACACATCCATGTACCCTGCCTCTAGGCTGTGAGAGACTATAGGAGGGGCATAGGTTGGAGTAGGGATATACGAGGCTTTCCTATAATGACCCTTCGATCATTTCCATGTTTTATTATATTTTCTGGTATTTTAGAGGTTTCCTGTAGTGGACCTAAGTTACTTATGATTTAACGGGACTAGTGGTTTGGTCTTTGGGTCATTCATTTAGTTGTTATGTCTATTTTCCTTTTCTAAAGCATTAACTTTTCATATCGTTGACTCTAGTAAACTTTCCTTAAAAACAATCTCGAAATTGAATTTTTAAAGTTTTGTTCTCTTGGAAACATGGACTTTGGTCTAGATGGACATTTGGTTCGTGTTTGGAATCCCTCATTGTGAGTTTATCTTTTTTTTAAGTTTTATAAGCATTATAGTTTATAAATGAAGATTGAGTAGTCATCTTGTGATCGCAGCCTCAGATTTCCAATCCAACTACACTATCAGCTCCAAAATGTTGAGTTTGGGTTGAGTTAAGTGCTCGTTCAGGCCTCGAGATAGCCAAGCTCATTTCAGATACTTGGTTGGAATTTTGGTAATTTAGGAGAGGGTTAGCTTTATTCAATATTTCATCAAAACTAGATCAAAACTTTGTCTGTAATATTGAATCCTTAATATTGTTTCCATGTAATTTACATATTTTGTTTGTGATCATTAGGTTTCGAATGCATCCTAAACCAATATTCAAAATCCTAAACTTTAGCTGAATTTTTGTCATCGGGTGCCAATAAAAATAGCCTTCATGATTGCGACTAGGGTCATGTAATCACGATGCTATGTGCCTTCGGCCTATGTGATCGTTACTCCGAGTCACACAATCATGACCTTGAGTCACGCGATCATATGGAGATGACTTCTCCTATTGACCTCTTTTTCTTTTTCGTGGTCGCGGAGTCCATGATACAATCATAATGCCAGGATATTTTGTTCTTCGCGATCATAAAGTCCCATACGTGATCGCCATGGCATATTTTCCTAATGTGATCATGACCCTCATGGATGGAATCGTGATGTGTACTATACCTGGTAGTATAAATACCCTCAAACCTTATTTTTCAATCATTTTTCTCATTCTTCTTCATTCCAACACCATTCATTGGGTCTTTGTGTACTCTATTGGGTGATGTTAGGAGCTTATTTTCTTTGATACACATCAATTATTTGTAAGTTTCCACTTTAATTTCTTCAAATTTCACATAAAATTTCCCAAATTCTTCAGTGTACTCTTCACTTTATTCCATCCTTTCAATCTTATTTCTTGCTCGTCTTAGCTCTAAATTTTGATGATGAGTTTCTTACAACATGGGGAACATTTTGATACCCTTTGTTCGGAGTTTTGAGTTTGTGGGCTCATAGGCCCATATTAACCCATATTTTGACCTTGGCTATTTTCATAACTTTATGGGTACCATTGGACTCATATTAAAGGTAGATTATTATTTTTCTAGTTTTGTGATCGTTTGAGATTATTTTTAATTTTTGGAGTTATGGAGTAGTTCATGCATCTTCTACGTTGTATTTGCAAGCTTGTATTAGGAGGACAAGTTGGCTACGACACACGATCTTAGAGTTGGATTATATGGTAAATAATATAACTGATTATGATCCTTGGATTGGGAATTAAGGTTGGTACCCTTGATTTTATCTGTTTTTTACCTTTTTTTGACTGCGTATTGGAGTTTTATTTTGATTATAGATTACCCTGTGGCCCTGAGTAGTCTGCAATGACCCTGGAATATAGATGGTAGGATTATTGGGAATGTCTGTGAGTCCCCAACATCATTTTTGCTGGTTATGCTCGTTGTAGTAATTCTAAGCTTATGCATGGCTGGCAGGACACTCTGTGATCTGTTACTATGGTTGTACTCATATCATTTATGCATTTCATCATTGTGTTACTGATATTTTTGCATTAATTTCCACTGTTTATGGATAAGATCCCAGTATTGATGATTTTGGAACCTTGCATGGCCTTGTTGAGCCTGTTTTAGTGTATTATGACTTGCATTACTTTGATATATTGATAATGAAAGATGACCATAGATATTTTGATATGACAATTGAGATTTTCATATTACCTGCTAATCTTGATGTGAAATTGGTTTTAAGTAGACTCTTTTATAATATATTTTTTTATGATCTTCTTACACTTTTCTAAGACCTAATTGTCGATTAGCACCCGATACTACTATTTTTCTACTGTTTTAGTCTAGCGCCTAAAACCTGGCATCGGCTAATTGACCTTTCTGGCACTTATAGCTTCAACCAATGTCGGACACTATGTATTAGCCATTATGTAATTTATTCCCGATGACACCTAGGGATGATACTAAGTTTTCATCTGATTTAATCCCAGTTATAGCTGGACATATACATGTGAGACCTGATACAAATTCAGCCCTATTTCCATATAATAAGAGCTCCTAATATGACAATTATTAGTACATAAGGTGCTTCCCTACCATGGTCCTTTTCGACTCGGTTCCTATACATAGTATAACTAATAGAGAGGAATATGACAGAGTAGTAGGTATACGAGAATAGTTCCTTCCATGAGTTATGTCTTACCATGCGTACGACCTATTGGGGACGAGCACACATATTTACTTTAGAATACTTAATGTCTGTGTTACTTTACACATTTGTTTTCTTGGTTGATACCTTCTGGTAGAATGGGGTGCCAGCGGGTGAGCATGACAACTTGTATTTTCTACCTTTTATTTATGACTGTTACTTGGTAGTACTTAGAATTTCCTTGGATAAAAGTTGTTGTCTATGTATGGGTCATTTAATTATGTCTTCTTCTTTCATCCCTTATTAAGGTTATTGGTACATCTCCCTTATTCATTCTCTTTATTTAATTATCTATTGCAAGGACTCAGATATGTCTTGTGAGTTTACTTTATCACATTTTTTTTATATGAACTCTCAGGTAGTACAGAATGTCAGATGGAAGAGTGTGAATTGTGTACTTTTCCATTCTTATTGGGGCTTGGAAGGGTTTTATGTTCTTTTACGATTTCATATCCTGCAAGTACTAGCTGTAGCTATTACCCGTTGATCATTTTTACCTTGTGAGCATGTTTTTTCATATGGTTACTTGTATCTTCCCCCCGTATCCTCGAGGTTACGGGTACACCTCCTATTTTCTCTTAGGCTTATATTTGAAAAATAGATATCATATTAATAGGAAAAATAATCACATCTGCAGTAAAATTGGTGAGTCATGCAATATGCTTAGTCATACTATATAACTGAAAGCTGAACATGGTGGGAGATTCTCCCAACCAATATAATCTATGTGAGCCTGAAGAAAATAAGTGCTGAAAAGTAAATACATACCATAAAGTAACAAGTCCTATGTACATTCCTCCTCGGGTACCGGTAGGCCCAGCAAGTAGGATCCATGCAAGGCTAACCCTAGTTCATGTATATCCCTACTTCATCCTATACCCCTCCTCCAGTCCCTATAGCCTAGAGGCAAGGTTCATGGAGGTACGCCCACCATGTACAATCTCTAACGTCATCATAATCTCACATCCCCAAGTCACAGAACCTTAAAAGTATCACAATCTGGCATTTAATGCCTTAGACAATAGTATCATCAAGCCGTAATCTCGGCTAGCCAAGAATGTCAATGCCTCAATATAGTGATATCACCAACGTCCTCAATAGAAAAAGTATCATAAAAGTATCCATCCAATAGGTGTGATAAGTGTTGAAAATTTGTACTCAATATCGTACAACGACGGACTCAAATGTCAGTAAGCTGTACTCACTGCCAAACATAGTCGGCTCAAGTCCTAGCAGTAATTAGCCAAATGATATTTCCCGATAAGCCTGAACTAAAACAAGTGAAAATAATAGTACCGGGTATTCGAAATAACATTGACTCTAAACGAGGAAAAGGTCCATTAACTTATATTACTTTCAGAAAGTTCCATATGGTCATCTTCCAAGCCATTATCCGTTACTATCATTATTATCAGTATCTATCCTCCACGACATCAGTATAAAATGGTGATATGATCCCTAGCCAACCTGTGCCCTACACAAGCGCAACTAAGATACAAGTAGAAACACAATACAAGAACCCAAACCTGAGGGCAAAGCCAAAACCAACCCATGCATCAGTGTTATACTTCTTCCAAGGTTACCCTAAAGCCATAGCAGGGCTAGTTCTAAGTCAAGAGCATCGTATTTCACCAAATGCCAAAATAGGGAATAAATGGGGAAAGAAATAAAGAAGCGGTCCAAGTGCATGGTAAAAAAATAAAAATCCATCTCACGAATGTTATTTAGTACCATTATCAAAGAAATATACCTATAGATAATCTTGTGGAGCCTACCTGT
>JBDJHY010040887.1:0-13949 GCA_039654485.1 Withania somnifera
CAATGAAGAACGTGGAGAAGAGCTTCCTTGGCCTTGGAATGGTGTTTGGAGAAGTATTTGTCACCTTAGAATGGAGAGAAATGGTGTAGGGATGAAATAATACAAAATAGGGACTACTGCAGGACTTTTATGTTGCCAGTCACGCTTCATCGCGATCGCACCAAGCCAGTGCAATTGTGTTGAAGAATTTTTTGTGTGCATCGCAATCGCGTGATCAGCGCGATCGCATAGAGGAGAAACTGGCTAGGCATTATGATCGTGTTGAAGTATTGCGATTGCATAGTAGTAATTTAAATTTATGGAACCATTGCGATCGTGCCTTAGGGCCGCGATTGCGTAGAACAAAACCTACACCAATTGCAGGTCAGAATCTGCAACTTTCAGAATTTCCCTCTTTGGGTTTCGGGGATCAAACGACATCCATTTTTGACAAACCAAATATGCGTACAATATGAAAATGATATTTTTAACTCAAAAAAATTGAAGAAATTGAATTTTGATATTGTTTACTCACAATGACCCCTCAAACCAAAAGGGGACTAAAGTGCCTCTTTCCGCCAACACCACGAAATTGCAATGATAAGTACGAAAATTATGTCAATACCTCGCCTAGCCTAAAATCATCATTCTAGAGCTGTTGGAAGTGTCGTAATTCCAATTCGACACTCTGAACATCAAATTACCACTCAAGTTCCACTTTAGGCTATAAACGTAGCTAAATTCCACAATTTCGCATAACTTGCAAACGAAACCTCCAAAACACAAACTTAATGTCAATATTGACTTTGTTTGGTATTCCAGAGTTAACGAAACTGTCAAAATTTAATTTCGAGATCGGTTTGAAGGAAAGTTGACTTTGGTCAATAAGTGCTTTAGTTTTAGGCTCTAAAATAGGGAATTTGATATATTTCTCAACCGAGTCGTCAGGGATCTGAACTGTCGGTCCCAGCAAGTCATAAATGACTTGAGGCAACTACCAAAATGCTCTAGAATGAAAAAATTTGCGTATTTATCATAAATAAACATGAGGGTCATTACAATATCTTGGTGTATTTCAAGACAGAGGCTAATCATGTTCGATTGAGGACTATGCTTTAGAGGTTGTGGATGAGAAGTTATATGCCAAATTCAAAAATGTGAGTTTTGAATCAGTTTTGTGGAATTTTTGTAGTACATGGTGTCGAAGGTGGGTATTATTATAGATCCTGTCCAAGATTGAGGATGTGCGTGATTGAGTGAGACCTAGTTTGCAGATAAAGATCTGGATTTTTATTTGTTTAGATGTATATTATAAGATATTGACTTAGAAAAATGTGAATTTTCAGTGGTCGGATGAGTTTGATAAGACCTTTCAAAATCTCAATCTGTATTGAATTTTGCTCCTATTCTTACCTTTCATGTGGAGGATAAAGTCTTCACCATGTATTTTGATATTTCTAGAGTTTTCTTGGGTGGAGTATTGATGCAGGATGGTATGGTTTTTTGCATATTATTTGAGGTGATTGAATATGCATGAGATGAACTGCCCTACTCATGATTTAGAGTTGGTCGTGGTTGTGTTTAATTTGAAGTTGTGGAGACATTATCTTTATAGAGTGCATTATGAGTATTCACCGATTACAGGAGTCTTTAGTACATCTTCGGATAGAAGGATCTTAATTTGAGGCAATATTGTTGGTTAGAATCCCTAAAGGACTATGATAAAACTATCTTGTATCATTCAGGCAAGGGCAATGTGGTGGCAGATTATCACACCCAAAAAAAAAATGTGATGGCACCTACCTTATCGACCCGGTAGGTCAGCCTAACTCATGATGTAAGACTAAACAAGGTACAATAAATAGAGGCAAATATTAAAAAAAGCTAATAAAGAGTAAATCTCATATAACGTCTGAAAAATCAACTATAAATCTGTCGGGAACCAGGTGTCACTGTATGTAGCACTAATATGAATTATTACGAAGTTTGATAAAAATCTCAAACTATTTCAATAAACAAAACTCTAAGATAGAATGGAAATATTGGGACTGCGATGACCATCAACTACTTATAAAAATCTACAAAAAGTGGAAATCCAGAAGAAAGAACTCACAGCTAGTCCGCTGCGGTACCTGCACAAGAGTACTCAGTAGCGTCTTGGGCTGGCTAACTATAAAGATGAAACCCAGCTCCTAGTTCCCAACCGATCCTCCACAATACTACAACCTGGAATAGAATTTATATACAGCATCCCCAAAACAATTTATACAATGAATAGAAATATCATCTTCAACTAACAAAGATAGAGTATCTCGAAGCTACCAATGAAATAGTAATCAAGAATCATCTAGGCATCGGTCAGTTACAAAGTCATGCCATGTCAATAATTTAATTAGGAAGCGGTCAACTACACAGTCATGCCATGCCATTAATATGATTAGGCATTAGTTAAATACACAGTCATACCACGTCAATAGTATAGTTATGCACTGGTCAAATACAAAGTCATGCTATATCAATAATATAATTAGGCACCGGTCAATACACTATCATGCAATGCCAATAATATAATTAGGTATCGGTCAAATACACAGTCATTCCATGTCAATAATATAATTAACCACCAGTCAAATACACAGTCATTCCATGTCATAATATAAATAGGAACCAACAAACACAGTAAAGCCATGTCAATAATATAATTAGGCACCGGTCAAATACTCAATCATGTCATGTCAATAATATAATTTCAAGTGAACAATCATCTCATAATAAACACAGGAATCTAACAAATCAAGGTTTTCAAATCAATAATCAATGCTTCCCATTCCATTATTATGGTACTTTTATTTCAAATATGTAATTGAATCCAAATTCTTATCCAAGTTATTAGTTCTCACAATATGATTCAAATAAAATATCTCAAAAAACCTTTCAAGTATGTGTATAATTCAACAATATCAACAAGTAATTCCAGTATTCCCACTTATTCCTTATTTTAGAGCAAACATGGTAGATAACATTAATCCCGAAACACCCACAATCACAACAGAACTATCAAGCAAAGTTAACACTCTATTGAAAGCCATTAAACTTCAACTTGCGTTATATTTGAAGAAAATAGCTACTCAAGTGTCTTTACCTTCTGAATGGCCTCCAATAGAGTAGAATCTAGTCAACCTACAAGAAATATACACTAATCAACACCCAAACCAAATAATCAAGGTTTATGTAAAAATTGACCCCGGTCCCATGGATTCCAGATAAAATTTTGATTGCGAAATAATGTTACCCGTCAATATGGGATGTTAAATATTAAGTTTCATCAATAATCCATTCTATTTCATTGCAAAAATCACAAGTTTTATCCATTTTCGAGTTCAACCTTTTACCCACTATTTTAGGCATTAAAACCATGAAATTTCTATCAAAAATAAAGTTACAATAACGAGAAAATGATGAAATAATGATTAGGGAACTTACGCAAGTAATAATCCTTGAAAACCTTTGTTATACTATGAAAAAATGGGGTTTGGAACGAGTTTTCATGAGAAGAATGATAAAAATCATGAATAATTCTATTTTATCATAACCCAAGCACCCATTAAGATTGCAGTAGTAGTATACAAACGTGTCCCTTTGACCCCAGGTTTACCCTCATGATTGTGGGATCTTGAATGCAAATGCAACTCCTTCTAGATCCATACCTCCGAAATCGCGGGAGTAATAGCACAATCTCAATGTAAAAAAGGATCTTTCTCCATGAATGCAGTCCCTCCTCCGCGAACGCGGAGCCCCAAGGTGATAGGACAACAACTGTTGACTGTAGCTAAGGCAAGGAAAGTTTAACTTTTTATGTCCCCTCGGGATTTGATTGGAGTCTTCTGACAAAAAAACTATATATATATGTGACCCTACTATTTTTTACGTTCGTAATTCAACGGAACCATCAAATTAATATACATAGTTTCCTTGACCCGATACTCATTAGAGGTTTGTTTTTAACTAAAATGAACAAACTAATCAAAATACTTTAGGGGCTCATGGAAAATAGGAAAGACCTAGTTTTAGGACAAATTCCACCCCCCCCCCCCGAATCCAACGGAACCATCGGTTTTCCAATTCGAGCACTCTGAGAACAAATTTTTATGCAAGCCAACAAATTTACTTAAACTTCAACTTTTAGCCTGTCTAAATGCTCAAACTCACCATGGAAGGTCAAAAACAGGAAATGAGAATGTAACTAGACCTAAATCGACATTACGGAGCTGATGGAACTGAAAGAATTCTTATAGGAGGTCCCAAAATCTAGATGACCCCTAGAGTTCCTTATAATTCTCAAACTTGTCTATAAAATCTCATCCTGCACCCAAACCGACCATGGAATCACACTTAGTTTAACATAACGGGGCTATTGGAAAGGAAAAAACAATCAAAATATGTAGGAAAAGAAAAAAAAATGACCTTTAAGGTCATTACAACATTCACAACTAAAACCTATGTTCGTCCTCAAACATAAGATAAGAGTGAATTACGGTCTCAACTCAGGGCATGAAACATAACTTATAAGGCCTCTAAATGTTTCTCAATTGAACTCCTCGGAAAGGCACTACCACAGGAGAATACAAGTCTTAGTCTCCGAATCAAGGCTAAGAATCAATACATCAAGGGTGCCAATAGCAATCACAATTTTTAGCAAAATCGGTGTATTCCCACCCTCCATGATAAACAATATGACCAAGGTTACTTCATAGAATCAAACTAAGATAGTCATCTCTAAACCATCAGACAATCATCAAGTGGACTTACACGCCCAATCCAACCATGAATTCCTGGCCAATACCACTCTGAAATTAAATATAAAGCTGAAGATTGACTAACATTGATCCTCAATGTGCATCCATCGTGGCTAATTCACATACAATAGTGACATAATTGACATAATCATTTCATGATGCTTAACTGCATGAACCAATCTCAAACTAATCCACATACATTTAGGAGGAACTAAATTAGTCTAGTTGTCAATAACCAAATTTATGAAGATAGACTAGTCATATGACGAACGATGCCCTCTGACACACAAAACTGCTAATAAACCCCTTCTTTAAGGTCTAAATACCCTTTGGCTTCACATAGTATGGTTAACACCATGCCTAACAACAAACAAATCCCCAGCATAGGTCATATCTAACAATATTGGATTACTAGTACCACCATTACCCCAAGAAATCGTGCAACTTGGATGAAATATCACATGGACCAAAACATCAAGTCTGTCTCACTAGGTAGGTCATCTTACCACTGCAACCACATTAACAAATTTTTTGATAAATCCAGACACAAGAATACTCTGACTCATATGCGACTAGTAGTCCAAATTTCCAAATATCGATCCCTATAGTGAAACCTGACAAGACTGGTTGTACCGTAGCTATTATTCATTCCTTTACCCATACTAATCAAGTTTCTCATGCTGTATAAATCAAGACTTCTAAGTTAATAGTAATCGATTCTCTATTGCAACACTTTTTCCAAAAAGTATTCTTGATGCCATTACCTCAACGAAGGTTATCCCAGCTGATAATAGGATGGAACTATCCCTAAGTATCCGAACGAAAATTTCTGATTCTCAACCTCCAAACCACAAGCAAGGTGAACTTTCTCATGTACTTTCCAAATTCCCCCAATTTATCAAACAGATTCGATCCACTCATCTCCTAGCCCGCTAAATTGATGCTACTAACTGATCAACATACTGAACCAGTAGGACTTCATTCTTACTAGCAAAGTTCAGATAGATAATTGAAATGATCGATGTCCTTAAGCCTTTGAAATTCATCACAAAACACTAAAGTACCAACCCTTATCTAGATAATGTGATGGATGAGAATGACATGAATGAAGGACCCCCTACTGAATCCCAATAGTAGGCAAACTCCTTTCTAACCACAGAACGACAACTCCACAACCCCATGTACCATCTCAATAATCAAACATCTTACTAATAGAGGAATGAAAGGTAACCCATGCACAAAATGAATCTTTCCAGTTCAAATTTCAAGAGAGGTCAAGACAAAATCATGAGACTAAAAAGTGTCCATAACAATTGGCTGAACACGGAGAGTCATAATAGGGGTACCCTGCATTCTCATAAACTAAAACACTGGCAGCAACTGAACTACTTTGCGAAGCACTGAAATACCCTAAAACCAGTCTAATCATTAATTAAATATCATAAATTCCACTCCATTGGTGACCTTACACCACCGAAAATATTTGATATATTCCCTAACGATTCACCCCTCATAAAACACTAGAAGTTACTTCACATCTTACTATCATATCAAATTTAACTTATCTAAAAGAATTAAAACAACTTACTCACTAACCTCCAACAAGATCATATCATAAGATTGGCTCACCCGATCCACCACTAAGAATCCATCCATTAAGTAGTAACACAAGTAAAAACCAAAAAGAGTTTGTCCATCATATCATATTTGGTATAGGGTATACTAATAAATATAGGAAAGTAGAACTACAGTCAATCGATAATAGAATAAATTGACGACACACTAATGCAATACACAACATTTTGAGGGACGGTCCACACCACTTGTGTCTCACTATCACTATAAATTCAAACTCCTTAACTACAACCTGGTGATGCTCATAACTAATGCCAAACTCGACCATACACCATCACAAATAGTTTTTTCCATTCATCACATCTCACTAAGAACACCCATAGGATTGATGTAATCTATTCACCAATATGAATCAATTACAGACATGTAGAACAACATCACTAATGGAGAACAAAAATCATGCATAATGCTAAGGAAGATCACAGACAAAATCCTACAAGCGCACTGACCCATGACCGAAAAATGTTGAGGCAAACCAAAACCATGTCAAAATCATGTCTTAAGTACCTACAATGAATAACTCTACCTCTAATATTGTAAACTAGAATATTCGATATTGTCTTGGTCAACTAAACGATGAGCAAGACCTGGTATAATGTCCAATCTCCCACGTACTAATTTTCCTGAACAAGTTAGGAACCGTAAAGCTGAACACGACCAATAAACTAGTCCTCATATGAGCATACTCTTAGGAAAACAAAAAATGCACCCATAATTAACCACTAGGATTTTTCCTGCTTACTTAAGGCATCGCATCTATAACAACAAAAACTAGACCTTTCAAATCATCCAACCTCCTCATATATTTGAACTCCATCTATACCCAATTCATGATTTGATCACAAACATAATTCAAAACACACTTGATTTTTCAAAACCCAATACATTTCTCATGAACCACCAATTGGAACATAAATACAATGCTAACGAAATATCTTGACTTTGGTGCTCTCTTAATCATACTTCTCAAACCATCGTCATTACCAAAAATACTTAGGAACATACTGGTGCCCTCTATAGGTCTGAATCATAACTCCTCTCCTTTTTAAAAGTGAGATTTTTCCCTTCTCGAACCCTTTTCAATAAAATAAAATAGCATCAACCCTAGTAACACCCCAAACCAATACTAACCTCAGGGTCTAGTGATATATCGAAGCACACTATATCCCGTAGGACAAATTTATCCACTTAATATGACTTAATAAAGCATCCACCAAGGATCGGTACATTTGATTCACCTTTATAGGAATAACTCACTGAGTACACACACAATAGATACTAGTAGATAACCCCGTGGTATGAAAAGATTAGAGGTGAAGTATAAACAGACAGAAGACAGTTGAGGACAACCCAGAATCATACCAGTAAAAGTCGTGTCAAAAATTTTTGCCTCAGGTCCATCTGGCTCTATAAAGAGATATTGATAACTCTGGGAGGTCTGCTAAATCCCCTATGATATGTGAAGGGACAATATTTCCTTATATGATCTTGAGCAACACAAATGAAACATGATCTAGGGTTCTGATACTAGCTTGTCAAACCCCAAAACCAAGCATGATGGAACCTACCTTCCCAACCTAGTATGTCAGCCTAACTCACGATGTAAGATGAAACAAGTTACAATAAACAATGGAAAATAATAATATAAGGTACTAAAGAGTAAATCTCATATGGAATATGGAAAATAAACCACAAATTTTCCCAAAACCAAGTGTCAGTGTACGTAGTCACTAATAATTTTTTTTATAAAGTCTAATAAAATCTCAAAGTCTTTTAATAAAAAAAAACTCTAAGATAGAATGGAAATCTCGGGAAGAAGCAGAACTTCAGAAGAAAGAAATCATGGTTGGTCTACTGCAGTACCTGCACAATACTTACAAAAAACAAGCATAAGTACAAAACTATGGTACTTAGTAGCACCCAACTCCTAGTTCCCGACCGATCCTTTGCAATGCTACAACCTGTAAAAAATTTATATATAGCAGCACAATAATACTTTATATAATGAATAGAAATATCAGCTTCAACTAACAAATATAGAGTATCTCGAAGCTACCAGTGAAAGAGTAATAAAAAACTATTAAAAAAGTAGGCATCAGTTAGTTACATAGTCATGCCAATCAATAATATAATTAGGCACGGGTCAAATACACAACCATTCCATGTCAATAATATAATTAGGCACCGATCAAATACACAGTCATGCCATGTCAATAATATAATTAGGCACCAGTCAAATACACAATCATGCCATTTCAATAATATAATTAAGCACCAGTTAAATACACAGTCATGCCATGCCAATAATATAGTTAAGCACTAGTCAAATACACAGTTATGCCACGTGAATAATAAAATTAGGCACCGATCAAATGCACAGTCATGCCATGTTAATAATATAATTTCAATTGAACAACCATCTCATAATAATCATGGGAATCTCATAATCAAGGATTTAAAATCAATAATCAAAGCTTCCCATTCTTTTATACCGGTACTTTTATTATCAAGTATGTAATTGAATCCAAATTTTTGTCCAAGTTATAACTTCTCACTACATAATTCAAATCAAATAACTAACGACACCTTTCAAGTGTGTAAAAAATTCAATAGTTTCATCAAGTAATCCCATTATTCACACTTATTCCTTGGTTTAGAGCTAACATGGTAGATAATGTTAATCCCGAAAAACCCACAATCACCGCAAGTCACAACACAACTATCAAGCAAAGTTAGCACTTTATAAAAATCCATTAAACCTCAAGTTGCCTTATATTTGAAGAAAATAGCTAATCAAGTAACTTTCCCTTCTGAATGGACTCCAATCGAGAGGAATCTAGTTACCCATACAAGAAATACGAAAATATACACTAATCAACATCCAAAACCAAATAATTAAGGTTTATGTAAAAACCGACCCCTGGACCACAGAGTCGAGATCAAATTTTAATTGCAAAATAATGTTACTAATCCTTATCGGATGTTAAATATTAAATTTCATCGAGAACCTATTCTATTTCATTATAAAAATCCAAAGTTTTAACCATTTTTGAGTTCAACCTTCTAAACACTGTTTTAGGCTTTAAAACCATGAAATATCTATAAAAGATCATGTAAAAATGATGATAAATCTATAAAATAATAATTAGGGAACTTACCTAAGTGACAATCCTCGTAAACCTTAGTTATATATGACAAATTGGGGTTTGGAATGAGTTTCCTTGAGAAGAATGACAAAAATCACAAAACTTTCTATTTTACCATAACCCAGATGCCCATCGCAACTGCGGGAGTAGGCCACAATCGCCTACCTTTGACCTTAAGTTGACCCTCGTGAATGTGGCATCTTGATTACAAACGTGACCCCTTCTAAACTCACACATCTGTGATTGTGGAAGGAACATTGCGATCGTGATTTAGAAAAGGATCCTCCTTCATGAACATGGTCCCTCCTCCACCAACATGGAGTTCCCTAGGTGACACAATAACAACTGTTGACAGCAGCTAAGGCAAGGAAAGTTTAACTTCAAAAGAGCCTTGGAATTCAATCGAAATCTCATGACAACAAACCATGTATACAAACCTACTATTTTTGACGTTACTAACTCAAACGAATCACCAAATCATGTGTGCTAGGTAACCTTGACCCCATACTCGTTAGAGCTCTATTTTTAACTAAAATAACAAAAATAGGGGCTCATGGAAAGTATAAAATACCCCCATTCTAAGCCAAATTTTACCTCTAATCTAACAGAACCATCAAATTTATGATTCAAGCCTATGATACCAAATATTGACCCAAACTTCAACTTTTAGCCCGTCTAAATTCTTAAACTTACCACAAAAGGTCTAAAATATGAAATAAGGGTTTAACTAGACAAAACTAAATATTCTAGAGCTGATGAAATTGACAGAATTCTGCTACAAGGTCCTAAACTCTAGATGACCCCTAAAGTTCCTTATTTTTAACATAAAAGCTCTAAAACTAAGCATTCTCAAACTTTTCTACCAAATCCCATCCCACACCCGAATCGACCATAGAGCCACACATAGTTTAACATAACGAGCTATGAGAAGGGTAAAATAGTCTAAATACTTAAGAAAAGAAAAAGTAACCTTTAGGGTCATTACACAGATGCCTTTAGTAGGAAGTCCTTGATTATGGGTAGTTTGGCTTCTATTTGGGTTGAGGAACAACTGTTTACTAAGGATGTTCAGAGTCTTACTAACAGTCTAATTAGATTGAAGATATTTAAGGATCGTGGCATTTTTTCTTGTTTAGAGGTTCGATCTTCATTGATGGAATGAATTTGTGTGACCCATTTTGATGATGCTAGATTGAAGACCATCAGTGATAAAGGTTTCCTTAAGTCTAGTGATTTGGTTAGATTAATATTGGAGGAGGCCTAATGTTTGAGATATTATTTACCCAGGGGAAACGAAGATGTATCATGATTTGAGTCAATATTACTAGTGATGCAGTATGAGGAAGGATCACTATAGATTTTATTATTAGGTGCTTGAACATTCAGCAGGTTAAGTTTGAGCACCAGAGGTTGGGAGGTATACCTCTGAGGATGGCCATTCCCTAGTGGAAGTGGAAGCGTATAGCCACAAATTTTACTATTAGGTTGCATAGAACATTAGGCGATTTTGACTCCATATGGGTGGTTGTTAATAAATTGACTAAGTCCGCTCACTTTATTCCAATGAAAGTGAAGTTCAATGCTCAGGAGTTAGCCTAGATTTATATTATTCAGATAGTTCAGTTTCATAGGGTTCCTATTTCTAATATATTTGATCGGGGTACTCAGTTAACTTTGAACTTTCGGAGTACTGTGCCGTGTGAGGTGGGTACTAATGGCCTTTCTATACATACTATTCAGGTTCTAGAGGATTTATTGTGAGCATGCATCCTTTTGATTATTCAAATTGATTCCTACCACTTGTAGAGTTTTCTTATAAGAACAATTACCATTCAAGTATTCAGATGTCTCCTTTAAGACATTACATGGTAGGAGATATATATCTCTAATTGGATAGGTTGAGACTTTTGAGGATAGACCGTGGGGTACATATTTGTTGAGTGACTCCATGGAGAGATTTATACTGATTTAGACTTGACTTTTTATGGCCCAGAGTAGGCAGAAGAGTTATGTTGATAGAAGGGTTACATATTTTGACTGTTTTACCCTTTCTGTAGTTGCATTATGCTAAACTAAGCTTAATTCACGGTTGGTTCGAGAATGAAATGAATTTTGAGTAAGTTTTTGGAAATTTTGAGGTTTGAGGCTTAAAAGTGAGAAATATGAAGCTATAAGGGTCGTTTGTAGTTTGAAACCTTGAAACAAAAATCCGTCAGCTCCATTATCTCTAGAATGTTGATTTTGGTATAGTAGGACCTTTTTTTTATGTTTAGCCCATTCGTGTTTATTTTGAGTGGTTTGACGGGATAGTATTAGAATTTAAGAGGAATGCATGAGTTTGGTCAACATTCGTACTTAGAGTGCCCGGAATGAAAATCTGTTGATTTCATTGATTTTGGGAGGTAGTTTTTGATCTATAATAAGGTATTTTTTTAAGACTCGGGGAATTTTTGTCCTTTTAGTGCTTTTAGTTAAAAATGAACCCTAACGAGTGTCAGATGAAGATTATCTCTTACATGTGTTTTAATGGTTCCTTTGAGTTTGAAACATTAAAATTAGTATGATTGTATATATGATTTTTTGGTACAGGGTACCGAATGAATCTTGAGGGTCCATTCAAAATATTTCAAAATGTGAAAAGTCGTTTTGCTATTGCTATTTGGGCCACTATAGCTTTAACACAACCACGACCCTCTCTTGTGATCATGGTGGGTGTGGTTCTCCTTCTTGATGCTCAAGGTCCACTGGTTGCGTTCTCAAAGAGTAATATTTCATCAGTCATCGTAATCGTGGGGAGGGTTCGTGATCGCAATGGATATGTCAGACCTATGCTCCGCATTTGCTGTAGAGGGCCACAATGGCGGAAGAGGTACTGTTCACCTAGGACAGTTTTTAAAGAAAAAATTTACTAACTTTTTCATATTTTCATGCAAACCCCAACTCTAGAACTCCATTTTAGCAAAATTTGATCAAGGAATTTGAAGAGAACTATTGGGTAACGATTCTAAACCATTTCTCATCAACTTCTATCAACTTTAACATGATTATTTTATGAAATTTAGAGGTTTTGAATCCATAATTGGTGCTTTCAAGTATGAACTCAAAAATTATGAAATCTTGATTTTTAACCACCAAATGGGCTGGATTTTCAATAAAACTTGATATTTAGATTTTCCAAGTGATAGGTAACATATTTTCACGATAAAGTTTGAGATTTGACCCCATGGAACCGGGGTGTGAGTAAACTTTGAATAATTGAGTTTTGGATGTTATTTTTATTGTATTTTTGTGTTGGTAACTAGATTGTGCAAGATTGAACTCATGTCAAAAAGAAAAAGTTCCCTAGTGAATTAATTCTTCAAAGTCTAAGCAAGTTGAGGTTTATTTTGTCTTTCTAAGTGTTAATGATTATGTTCTAGTTTACTGTAATTTGGGAGAAATATGTACTTTGGGGTTGATAATGTTGAGCATGTCGGGCCTAAAATGAGAAAGTTGGGATAATGTGACTTATTGATGAAATAGTTGAATCATATATTTGATTGAAATTTTAATCGCTTTGATTTGACTTATCTAATTTCAAATGGTGTTTTGATGTAGAAATCGAAAGTATGTGTTTGTCACTGATATTGCGTGTGATGATTTAATGATACCTTTATAATTAAAAAAATGTGATTCCCTTTGAGTCTAAATTGAGGTGAAAAGATATACTTGACAATTATTTCCTATGAGAAGCCAGTATTATTGCTTTGGGATTTGAAATATGATATTCCCAGAATTATTCATGATAATTTCTCACTTTATAATATTTGAATAGAGACTTGAATTATCTTTTGTGAGGTATGTAAAGTGATTTAATAGACAATTTGAGGTCCCTATTTGGATGTCTGATTGGGTAAAAAGTCCAAGGTCGTTAACAGATGTCCAAGTTATTGAATAGTCAATTCGTGGTCCAATTTCGGATGTTTGAGATATCAATTAGACCGTGTGAGGCCCATGCTGGAGGTTATAAAATATGTAGTACATGGACCTCCTAAGTCTCCCATAGGTCTCGGCTAAGACACAGATAAATGCCAACAGATGTGTACATGATACAGATATGCATTAAGGCAATTGCATTATGCATTGCTTTTATTTGATATGTGGCATTGACTATTTATATATTTTTACTAATTCTTTAAGATTATTTGATATTGATCTGATAACTTGGGATTATTCACTCTTTTCTAATGACTTGTAATCTCTAGTTTCTAAATGATTTCATGAGATCTTTTTTTATTTTATTTTCATGATTTGAGCATATTACTTGTACTTCATGATTGAGGGCATTAAGCATTCATTTGGATTTGTATATTATGGCTTTATATTGTTGAATAAGTTTCTTTATATATATATA
>JBDJHY010040996.1:0-13948 GCA_039654485.1 Withania somnifera
TCTTGAAGGAAAGTTGACTTTAGTCAACGAGTACTAAGTTTAAGGCTCTAAAACAGGAAATTTGAGATAAATCTCGATCGAGTCGCCAGGGATCCGAACTATCGGTCCCATCAAGTCATAAATGACTTAGGGCAACTACTGAAATGATCTAAGATGTAAGACATTGTTTATTTATCATAAATGACCCTAAGGGTCATTACAAATTAGGTTCAACTGAAAGAATCTATTGCAACCATTCTGTTCTAGAATAATAGCTCTTTTATCAGTCAGTTTCTAAAACAATAAATCAAACAAAAGGGATACCTAATGAAAATCATTAACCAGCAACCAATGCATCTCCCAAGGCTTTCTGAGTCTCTGGTGGTCTTATAAAAAGGCACTTAATTACTGTTGTAAGAAGATGTAGACGAACCT
Source organism: Withania somnifera (assembly GCA_039654485.1). Lineage (NCBI taxonomy): Eukaryota > Viridiplantae > Streptophyta > Magnoliopsida > Solanales > Solanaceae > Withania > Withania somnifera. Next base: position 415 of record JBDJHY010040996.1, read on the forward strand.
ACAGAATACATTAAAAGTCAAATCTAATAAAACCCCATAGACATTTTATACCCCATAAATGAAAAGGATAGAAGAACTAAAATTATACTAACATGCCAAGAACTATGAATATGAAAAATTAAGTAACACAAGTGGAGAATTGACAACACACATAGAAATAACTGTTAATGAGCATGAAGAAAATTTTCATGGGCAAAAAAAGGATATAAATAGTTTGATTCTGCAGAGGCTTTTTAAAAGGTTAGTTATGGATTCTCCCAATAAGGATTAAAATATGAGTTTCGGGGAGAGGGAGGGAGAGGGGAGAAGATCTAATAGATCAATTTGGTAAAGTATCAAAGAGGGAAGATAGAAAAAGGAAAAAAGTGGATATTAAGTGTAATACAGTAAAAAGGTGGGTATAGGGAACAATATTGGTAATGTTGGATGATTTATGTAATTTTTCCATGGGTGGTTTGAGACTTCTGAGAAGAAGCAGTGGTGATACATATTTTTTGCGAGACTCTATAGAAAGAATTAGATTGATTCAAGCTCGTCTATTTACAATCCAGAGTAAGTGGAAGAGTTATGTTGATAGGATGGTTGAAGGTTTCACCTATGAAGGGTGTGATAAGATTTGGGAAGAAAGGGAAGCTTAGACCTCGTTTCAATTGTCCTTTTGAGATTCAGAGAGAAAGAGTGAGATGTCTTACAAGTTATTCTTACCACCTGGTTTGTTCGTGGTGCATTTAGTATTTCATGTTTCTGTGCTTTGGAGGTATATTCTCATTGAGTCTCGTGTGCTTCAGTGGGACACTTTGAATTGGACCCAGATTTATCATTTGAGAAGGATCCTATTCCTATTATAGATAAATAGGTTCGGAGACTTCCTACAAAAGAAATACCTTCTTTAAAGATATAGTAGAGGCACAGGCTGGTCTAAGAGGCCACCTGGGAGATTAAGTCTGATATGTGTATCCAATATCCTCAGTATTTTGATGCTTCATGTACTTGTTCTTGCTTATATTCGAGAATTAACATGGTTTTTAGTGGTGGGTGTTGTAAAGACCCTCAAAGTCATTTTTCTATTTTTTGCAAATTTTGACGTTTTACCCTTCCCGTAGTTTCATTATGCTAAACAAAATTTTATTTCATGGTTGGATCGGGAAGGGGAGGGCTTTTGAGTTGAAATAAGAAACTATAGGGGTCATTTGGAGTTGGGGACCTTGTATCAAAAAGTCATCAGTTCTATTAGCTTCGGAATGTCTATTTTAGTTTATTAGGACCTTCGTTTCTTATTTGGGGCCTTTTATAGTGATTTTGAGTGGTTAGACCGAATAAAGTTAAGTTTTAAGAGTAAAGGTTGACTTAAGTTGGATTCGGTCTTAGAGTGCTTGACTTCAAAATATGATAGTTTCGTTGGATTCGGGAGGTGAGTTTTGTCCTAGTTAGGGGTTTCATTTATTTTTTGTAAGACTTGGGAATATTTTGGTTATTCTAGTATTTTTAGTTAAAAATGGACCCTTAGTGGGTATCAGGTCAAGGAGACTTTGTATCTATTCTATAATGGTTGTTTTGAGTCCGAAATATCAAAATTAGTATATTTTCATATATGATTTATTTGCATGGGATTTCGAATAAATCTTGAGGGTCCATCCGAAGTTGGTTTTGTAGTTGTGAATTGCTGTCAACAACTATCAGTGTTGTTATAGGTTTCCTCTTTATTTGGTGGAGGAGAGCACGTTAGTGAAGGTTCTGAAGTTTTTCTCCTCTGTGTTCGGGGCATGTTGACTGCGTTCATGGATTGTTAGGCCTTGAGGCACCACATTCATGGTGAATTGCCTTGTGGTGCACCTGGGCATTATAAAAAGATAATGTTCATATTTTTTTTTATCATACTTTCATGCAATACATGACCCAAATCCCCTATTTTGTCAAAATTGATCAAAATTTTTAAAGAGAATCATTTGGGTATATTCCTAAACCTATTTTTCATCCAATCTAATTCACTTTAACATTTTTTACATTAAAATTTATAGTTTTGATCCCCAAATTAGTGGAAAATAAGATGAACTAAAAAAATTCATAAAACTTGATTTTCAACCATGAAATGGAGTGGATTTTAATAAATCTTTATATTTAGCTTACTCGGTGATGAGTAACATAATTTTACGAACAAGTTTGGGTTTTGACTCTGTGGGATCGGGGTGGATTTTTTTTAAAGTATCAAAATAATAAGTGATGGTTATTGATAGTTGTTATTTGTTGTGTATTGTTGATTGTTGAATTAACTGTGTACGTTTGGAGGCTTTTTAAAAGGGAAAATCTCCAGGGTGACTACATTCGTCAAATTTTAAGGCAAGTTGAGGTTCATATGAGTTTTTTATAAAGTGTTAACAATTGCTTACTAATTATTTGTGATTTGAGAGAAATGGGTACTTAGGGGTTTATATATCAATCATGTTGGGCCTAAAAATGAACAAGTTGAAATAATGTGAATACTTGATGGAATCGCTGAATCTTATATATACTTATGGATTATGAATTGATTGAGTTTACTTATGTAGTTGGAACTGATAACTTGATAATGAAACTTGGCTTAAATGTATACTTGTTGAAATTTTCTTGATTAACTACGTACACCCTTAAAATAAAAGAAATTATGATGTTCAGGAGGCTAAATTGAGGTGTAAAAGATATTCATGAAACTGGATGCCCATGAGAGGCTGATTGATTCGGTGTCAAAACTGAGATATTTCCCATGACATGTACATGATAATTGCTCGCCTTGAATTATTTGAATATGAGACTTAGACTCTATATTGTGAGCTATGGAAAATGAGTTGGATAGACAGTCCAAGACCCATTTCGACGGTCTGAGGTTCATACCGTAGGTATAGGTTGTGGTTAGACAGGTTGAGGCTCTTACCAGTTGTTTGAGATATTGATTGGACAGCCCAAGGTTCGTACCGAGGGTCCATAGATATGTAAGTACATTGACCTCGCGATTCCTCCATAGGTCCTGACTAACACATAGATGAATGCCAGCAGGTGTGTACATTATATGGACATGCATTGAGCCACTTGCATATTGTAGTGTATCCATTTGATTTATGTCATTGAGAATATCTTACATTGATTGATTTATTATGATTATTTGATATTGACTGACTCCTTAAGATTATGTGATAATAATTGATCTTTTGAGATTATCTGATATTGATTGATTCCTTGAGATCACCTGATATTGGTTGATTTCAATTGATACCTTTATGCATTGATGACTGGGTTGATGTATTAGTATAAAAACTGATGCAGGTACTAGTATATCGGAGGTTTGATTGCGAGTTAAGGGTTTTGTTTTCTCTTTATAGTTAGACCAGTTGAGGAAGCTACTGGGTACTGTTGTTTGTACTCACTCCTTGATTTTCTGTATTTTTCTGCTGGTGTTGAGACCCGAACATAGTGACTTCCTCCATCTCCCAACAGTCCAGGAGAAGTTCGAGGAATCTGAGGTAGTACTGTTGATTGTATCTTCATCAGTTGCTGAAAACATCTCATTTACTTTCTACTTTTTAGTGTTTTCGCTTTATAAGAACTCCATATTAGACATTTGATTTATTTGTAATTCTATATCGTCTTATAATACAGTGGAAACCTAGTCTTTGGATTTATATATATAGATATACAGAATCCCATTTTCTCGTATTTAGGGTGTTCTTATATCTTACTTCAACATTTAGTTTGATTTTTGTTAATGGTTGAGCTATAGGGTTTTGGAAGATAGGTGTCGTCACGCCGATTTTTTGGGTCGTGACATTTAGTATTGTTTAGATTAAGCGGGTTAAATTGAGAGGCTCATGACCCGACCCGGTTTTTAACCTAATTTAGCCTAACCCAATGTAGCCCAACGTGAATTTGAAAGGGTCATCATCCAACGTGAATTTGAGTGGGTCATCACCCAACTCAATTTTTAGTTCAACCCATTTTAACCTCTTTGATTTCATCCCAACCCTCCCATTTGGCACCTCGAAATACTCCATTACTTTAGTGCCCTTCTAAAAGAAAAGGCCAAATTTCAAAAATGGCAAAAATTAAGCCCATAATTAAATAAAAATGACTGAAGTTTCATAATTATGAATTATAGCACAATTTTGGTCGCTATACAACTTTTCATGAGTTGTTTATCCAGCCATTACAACTGACAGTTGTATTTCAAAATACTACTGAAAGTTGTTAAAATTTTAGTTGTATATTCGATTATTATATACAACTAGCAGTTGTATTACAAATATACATATATACAATCTTTATCTATGATTTTTTTTAAATGTATATCAATTTTTTAAAAATGTATAAAACTGTATATTTGTAAGTAATATTTCTATATGTATTCTTCTTAGTTATTTTTTCATATACAACTTAAGCTTAATGCGAATAAAGACCATGTATTTGTATATGTATCAGTAATATTTGTAACATGTATATTTCAATTGATTATGTATACCAAAATAGCTAACATACGTTTAGAGAACTGTATTAAAATAAAAAGATAATTATATTGAAATAAAAACATAATATAAAAGACAATTGTATTGTAATAAAATACAAAAGACAACTATATTGAAATAAAATACATAATACAACCTATATACAACAACACTCATACATACAACTGCACATATGAATACAACTGCTGCCACCATCACTGCCCTCCCCGTTCTCCTGTCACACCACTCTGGTAAACAACACAAGAAATTTGATGGAACACCACCCACCAGTCAAAAAATGACCAAACAACCATCTCCGACCAATCCTCACACTGGAGCTCTAGATCAATAAAACCATCTAAACACCACAATATTTTATCTTTCTACACATCAAAACCCATTCTTATCCACCATTTTTTTCAACCAAACACGCTAAAAACAACAAAAAAATCACATTGCTCTGCAACCCCCAACTACCAATAAACCACCTTTGACCTTTATCTTCGACCAACACAAACCAATCCACCATCATTGTGAACTCCAACCAAACACTTCCCTAACGTTCAAAACCATCACACTACATTGGAAAAACTAACCAAACACCACTAGAAAACCCCATGAAAAATCATGAACGCCGATCAAACTTGACCAGTGTTCTGTCCAACCACCAACAACATATGATCTAAAATTCCTTTCTCTTCTTCTCTCAAACCAGAAACTCCTACAAAATCAACTATCGATAATGACAAACTCTGGTGAAGCAGTCAAAAGCAATAGAATTTCATAAAACACTAAACCAATGTTTCACCACCGTAAAATCTCAACCCAATAGCGAAAAAATTAGCCAAATTTGTTTTTCGATGAACTCCACAATTAAAGAAGATTTTCCCGAGACTCAACACCATCATGGGATGATAATATCCGTGGAGAAAAATTCTAAAATTGAAATATACAATTGAGAATGATGAGAGAGTACAAATTAAACTGTATACAACATATATAATAGGTCTTTTTGAAAGTTTTGCTATTTGAGGTATGAGATGTAACTTTTTTTTTCATGATCCAAGATTCGGTCGCCATGAAACCTATCATTTCTGCCATGATAGGTCAATTAATACTAATAACGATAAATAAGAGGAGTAATAATGCAGAAGTAAATAACATAATCAAATTATTAAAGTGAAAAATCATGTATATATAATATCCTAGAACCAGGTTTCCACAAAAGAAATTATACAATAATCGGTAGTTTCGACAAGGTCTTTAGTAAGTAAAAACATAGTAAAATTAAAAGATAAGAGAAATCTCTGGCAACTGGCGATGAGGCTTTCAACTATCTCACTCAAAAAGCTCCTTGACTGAAGATAGGAAGGCGATCACAAAGTCCTGAGCAAGTGAAGAAAAGTAAGAGTGAGTACATAACCACGGTACTTCACAACGTCCTAAATTGGTCCAAATATAAAGCGATGATCTCCTAACATCAACCATCCTTTGAAATTACAAATTGTAGACAAGAATATACAACAGCCCAACCAAGAGTACTAGAATAAAAATAAAATAAGTATTAAAGTCCAATGACAGTAATCACACTCAAGATGAATAGCCTAAAAAAACAGTCACAAAGCAGACTCTAAGTATCAAGTAACACCAAATCCCAAAAAGGACACACAAGTCATTATGATAAATCAAGTCTCATAATATCACACAGACAAGCATATAAATCAAAGTAAGGCTAATGCAATGCAATGTGGTGTAGATGTAATCATGATACATGCACATCCTATCCGTACACACCCTCTGCCGATGTATAATCATAGACAGGACCCAAAGTGTGTAGCTAAGCCATGCCACAAAGAGACCTCAATGCAGCCGATACATCCTGGCCCATGGAGATTAGCTAGGCAATGCATCTCGATATATGTCCGGTTGAAACCTCTGTCCATCTCATCAATACCTAGTAAAAACCTCAGGTTACAAATAATACTCAATAGAGACCTCAAGTTTTAATATCCAAATTACCTCAACAATGTATGTCCGATATAAACATCGGATCCCATATCCCAATTCACTACAACAACTGGTTTCTATGCACAATTATCAGCAAATAGGCATATAGTAATGCAATGAAGGAGAGTGAAGTTAAATTAAATTCACAATAAAAATTAGTCCATCATAAGAAATAAACAATCATTTACACTTATATCAACTATCCTCCACATGGCCTCACAATATAATCTATTTCAGTCCAATAATCATTTACAATGCAAAATCCAGTACAGTTCCATCCCGACATAATTGAATCAAGTCAAAGTATTGTCACAGGAACATGATCGAATCAAGTCAAGGTATTATCATCGGATAATACTTTAAGTCACGAGAAGTTACCATAGGACTATCTCCTTCAAATTTTAAGTGTTAATATCAAAATCTCGAAGGATCAAAACATGATATCAATCTAAATCGTTTAATCCTAACCAAAGCATTCCAAATCACCATCAATGATACAATTTCACAAGAATAAGATATAGAATCACAACGTCAAGTAAATTCCTCATTTTAATCCCGACATTCTTGATTGTAGTACCCCGGTTGGCCTCGTCATTCAAACCATTGGGGCACCCGAAGTATGATCATTATTCCATATACAACAAATTAACGAACAAGTAAAAACATTTATAAATAGATCATGAAACCCTCAATTTTCCTTGAAAATGAAAAACAAAGATTAAAGATGAGCTTTCCCTTCTGCAATGCCTCCAAATGCGCACGGTTAAGTCACAAATACAATATACATAACATAACTCATCAATTAATATCTACATATCAATAATTTGAAGATTTATAAAAAATTCGCTCCAGATCGACAAGGTCAAAATTGAAATTTTATTGTAATAGTATATTACCCATCTCTTGGAAAAATTAAATATCAAGTTTTAACAAAAATTCAATGCATTTAATAATGCAAAATCGAGGTTTTTAAATTTTGAGTTTAAATTCTAATCCATCATTTTGGATTCAAAACCTTCAATTCTTAGGTTAAAATTCCGTTAAAGTTATTGAAAATTAATAAAAAAAGGGTTATGAATCGTTATCCAAATGACATCTTTGAATTTCTTTCTAAAACTTTGCCAAGTTTAGGGTGAAAAGTCAAATTAGTATGAGAAGCAATGGAATAGTTCATGAAAAATTCAGTTTTAAAATAACCAGGTGAACATTAGCTTATCGTGATCGCGACCCAAAACTATCCGATCACAATGCACCCGACTCTTCTAGCTTACCACGTCATCACACGGTTGTGGTAAAAAACCCGAGGGCACCAACTACGTGTATCAGACTCGATATCCTAAGTAGACTTCTTGACATGTTGGTGCCTGCACTACATCTTCACTGAAGGTATATCTTTGATTCTTAGCTTCTGAACCTGCCTATCTAAATTGCAACTGATTCCTCTTCAATCAAAAAATCAGGGTCCAAGCTCACTGCACCACACTGGATCAGATGCGACTCATCGGGCATATACTTTTTAATTGTAGAAATATGAAAAACTGGATGAAACGTTGACAAACCAGGTGGCAAGGCTAGCCTGTAAGACACATCTCCCTTTTGTTCCAGAATAAGGCCAACAAATCAAGGACTAAGTTGCCTTTCTTCTCCAAATGCATAGCACCTTTCAAGAGTGACACCTTTAATCACACTCTATCACCCTCCATGAACTCAAAGCTTGAACTCTCCTATCAGCATAACTCTTTTGCCTACTCTGAGGCGTAAGTAGACGAGTCTGAATCAGTCTAAATTTCTTCATGGAGTCTCGCAACAAATTTTTACCCCACAGACTCTTGTTAAAAATCTGAAACCACCCAATAAGGGACCTACACCGCCTACCATAAAATTCTAAAAATGAGTCATTTAAATACCCAAATGGTAATTGTTGTTATGAGCAAACTCTACAAGCGGCAGGAATTGTTCCCCATGAACACCAAATTCAATAACGCATGGCCGTAGCATATCCTCTAAAAATATCCTCTAACACCTAAATAGTGCGCTTAGACTGACCATCAGTCCGCGAATGAAAAGTTGTGCTCATATTTAAGTTTAGTGCCCATCTCACGCTGCATTATATATGATGTGAGGTAAAAATATATATATTTATTTATTATTTACCTCATATTTAAGTATTTTTAATTGTATTTTGAGTATTAGTTATTTTATATCGTGTTAATATTATATTTCATTCCGTAGGAATAATTTTGTACAAAATAAAGAAATTTTAAGCTAAAATAAATTAAACACAAACTATTATAAAAGAAAATCAAGCAAGCAACTTAATGAATTGATTTTAATAAAATAATAATGTTTTATATAAAGGGCTAACAAGTCTAATCAAAATTGAATTGGTAACCACCTAAAGAAAGTCCACTTAGAAGACAAGCTGTTCGAGCCGCACTATGTTTGTCTGAATCAATTGAGGATTTTGTTCTGGTTTTATTTTTTTAATCCATTTTGGATTCAGGTATTTTATACGCCTATAAATATTTTATTTTTTAATAAAATTAGAACGACATTGTACATAATATTTTGCAGTGGAGAATTTTGAAATTTTAATTTAGAGAGAGAGCTACGAGCCACCGACTAGAGAACATTGATTTATTCTTTTCTCTTTTATAGTTTATTTATTTATTATTTTTGAAATTTATTCCATTCTTCTATCATTCCTCCAGTTTTCTACTTCGTTATTGTAAGTATTTTTATTATTTATTATTTATTAATTTCTGATACTATTATAATTATGAGTAGCTAAACACCACAACTAGAATTGTGGGAACAATGATAAATTAACAAACTAGATTAAGGTAATTAATAATTCTAAAATGGTGTGCATGCATTTATTGTTATTCTCTTTGTTTCCATTACCTTTTATTGGTGCGCAACGTTAGAACTCATTTTTAAGCTTACTTGCTCGAGAGAGAGGTAGGAAACATGAAAAGAAACTAAACAATGGAAATTTGAAGCTACCAGCCATCATCTAAAGACTTGATCCGCAACACAGATAGTCTATCTGAGATCACAAGGAAAGGGTTAGTATGGTAAAAACTCTGAGACCGGGAGGTGATGAGTGATATTCATCTCATAGGGCTCAAAGGTGTTTAGGTGAACCTAACTTGTCAGATCTTATATGCTAAGTACTAGAATAAATTACTAGTACATAATACCTAGTAAGTTATGAAATCATGAAAAATCCAATCCTAGTGTCCAACACCCGTTGTTAACAAATACAAAGCACTCTAAAACCGGTAAAATTACTTTTTTATTTGTTTTTGCAATTTCCCCCCTCGGAGATAGAAAATACTAAGTTAACTTAACTTCTAAAAGACACGTTCTTTGTCATATTTCTTGTGGGATCGACCCCAACCTTGTTTGGTTTTATATTTCACTGTGTCCATTTTATACTTCTTAATTGAGGTGTAAGTTTGAGCGCATTAAATTTTGGCTCTGTTATCGAGGAATATAGTTAGGAATAGTCTATTAGATTTATTTTAGCTTATTGTTTTTATTTTATTTTAGGTGATGCTAAAATTTAAAAATTACATTCCTCACTTAAGAGTCAAGGAGGGAAAGATGTGACATCTATTTTTTTTGTATTTCTATTGATTTTAGGTTTTTGAGCAAGGAAACTATCACAACCCGATTTCGCAGACTATGATGACACCTACTATACCACCGGTAGGAGAACAAACCTCGTAGTCCGCAACCGAAACAGAGGATTACTATATCAATGCAGAAAGCACAAGTTTATGAGAGTAGAGTATAAGTGAATAAAGCGGAAGTAATAAGAATCAAAATAATTTTCCTAAGACCTGGTATCTGCGTTATACGAACCACTAATAAAAAACAGAAAATCAAAATGTTTAATACAATTGTATCTCTAAAAATACATAGAGATCAAATAGAAATGCTAATCCCAAAGAGAAGCAGGTAAAGCCGAACACCTAGCTAACCCTGAATCACTGAAGTAAAATATAGTCTGCACGAACAATGATTTGTAATCACGGTCGGGTACCTATACTCTGATCTACACATGACAAGTGTAGTTTGAGTACAAGCTGACGAAGCAATCTGTACCTAGTAGGCTTCGAGGGCCCACTGACCACATAACAATAATAAAAGCAGTAAATATGGAATACAATAAATGGGGTCACAGAAGCAAATAGTACAACAAGGGAAGCTAGCTACTCAAATAAGAATCAAGTACAAGTAGACTTGCATTGCTAGCTAATCACATAACAGGATCTCAAGTAATGAAGGAAAATGTACCCGAAATCCATGCAAAAACATATGTAAATAATAATACAATACGCAAGAGTCAAAATAAGGCATGAGGAGAACATGAACGGTATACCGGTAACCTCAAGTATAATGAAAAAACTGAAGGAAGTACCACACACAATAACCCATATAAACAACAAGCTTGAGAAATACACTACCTCAACTAAATAGTAAAGCAAAAATATAATAAATAAGCTAAGCACAGAAGTCACGCTCACTGTAGGCTTTACATCTCAGCCAGGGTACACTGAAGAAAACAAGTGCAGAAAAGTAAATAAAAACACATGAAGTAACCAGTCCTATGTACGCTTCTCCTCCAGTACCCGTAGGTCCACCAGGCAGAATCCATGGAAGGCTACCCTAAATATTCCCGATATATCTTCCCTTCTGCTATATACCCCCTCCATGTTGAGTGAAAGCTCAGAGGCAAGGTCCATGGAGGTATGCTGACCACGTACAATCTCTAACGTCATCATGACCTCACATCCTAAGGAACAAAGCCTCAAGGGTCTCATAGTCTGGCATCTCGTGCCTAATATAATAATCTCATCAAGCCGTACTCGGCAAGTCAGGGCATATAATGCCTCAATATAACTGTATCACTAATATCCTCAATAGATCGGGTATCATCATGTATCCACAACCAGTAATGTGATTGGTGTCTAAAGATGTACTCACTGTCGTATGACGATAGAATCAAGTGCCAGCGGCTATACTTACTATCAAAGGAAACCGGTCTCAAGTCCAAGCATTTATTAGTCAAATGTTATTTCCTGGTGCCAGGATGTAAAGCTGGCCTAAAACAAGTAAAAATAGTATTACTGGTTGCTCGATACAACCTCGAGTCTAAAATAGTAAAAAGGATTATTACTTATATTATTATTAGAATATTACCATTTATTGATTTAGGTCAGTATCCATCTTTATTACTAAAATCAGCCTCTAGCCATTATGGCTCAATATTCAGGTGGTGATATTGACCCAGCCCCAATGCACTCTCATCGGAGCCATAGGCCCAACCTCTCATTTCATGAATGTACAACACATCAACAAGTATATATAAGCATTTTATCATATAATAACAATTTCCTATGCCCTACACAGGTATCTCTAGCCAACATCTAAGTTATAGGCACCATATAAATCGGATTCCAAAAATATATATATCAACAAGGGATGGATGAAAAAATAGTACAGAATCACTATATCAACCTAGTTACCCAACCTACAGATGTTATTTAGTATAATTATTAAAGCTATAAGCCTAGAGATAGACCCACGGAGCCTACCTGTTGTCCGACGACAAAGCGCTGCAATCTTATGAATAGCACTCCGCCTGATATCAAACGATCTTCAAATGATCTAAAACGTACATCAAAGTATTCTATATGTTAATATGAGTCTAACAGTATAATTTATGCTAAGTTCAAGACTGGTCCTAAAACGGTTTTACGGGGCCCACTAGCCGGAACCAAAAAAAACCATTCACTATGGGGTTTCCAATGTTACCAGGAACCGGTGCTCCAAAATTGAGCACAATTTAAGTGCGGAAAGGGCTTCAAAATAGTCCAGACATATTTGACTATAACGGAGTCAAAGGTGCAATTTTTATGGATTAAACATTAGAATTTCGATGTATTTCGATACTAGAAGCAAAATATACTAGGAAAACGAAGAATTACAAAATAATACGTGTATCAACCACATCAATTGGATCCATTAATGGAGGAAACTAAGGAAACTAAGAATTTAAACGGAGAAGAACTTACCCAAAATACATAAATCGACGAACAACAACGAGGGGATTTTCTCAACCTTAGGAAGGTATTTGAGAGAGTTTCTTCACTTTGAAACAGAAGAAATCACAAGGTTTTTGCTGAAATAAAATATTGGGGTTGTGCAGGGTCTTTTATAAGACTGCTAGGGAATTAACTCATCGAGATCGCGGCACAAATGATCGTGATCGCATAGAACATTTATCCAAGGCATCGCGATTGCGTTCAACTACCACGCGATCGCGTAGGGTAGTTGGATCTGGTTTCATCGCGATCGCTTGACGACTACATCGCAATAGCATAGTGTAGACTGGAGGACTCATTATGATTGCGTGACAAGGCTCCGCGATCACAAAGAAGAATCACCTACACCAGCTGCAGACTTTTGACAGCAGAATCAAATGAAGAAAGTACTTCGAATTACCACTTGAAATGGACCCGGAGTCCAATTTATGCAAAAAAACTATGTACGCACACCCGAAATAACATTCTGAACTCAACAAAATAGACCAAATCGAAATCCGAGGCCATTTTTGATAAATGTTGACCAAGTCAACACTTATGCTAAAATTCAAGAATTTCCCAACAAATCCTTGAAAATGCAGTGGCAAGTCCGATAAACGAACCAACACCTTCACTAGCCTAAAATCATCATTCTGGAGCTGATGGAAGTGTCAAAATTCCAATCCAACACCCCAAATACTAAAATACCACCCAAGCTCCAAGTAAGGCCTTAAACTTAACCAAAATCCACAAATGGGCATAAATTGCAAACGAAAACTCCAAAACACAAACTTGAGGTCAATCCTAATTTTTTTTTGGTATTTCGAAGCTAACGGAACTGTTGGAATTTAATTTAGATCTCGTCTTAAAGGAAAGTTGAATTTGGTCAATGAGTACTTAGTTTTAAGTTCTAAAACAGGCAATTTGAGATATTTCTCAACCGATTCGCCAAGGATCCGAACT
>JBDJHY010041214.1:0-13947 GCA_039654485.1 Withania somnifera
TTTCAGCATGATACAATCTATGTAAACTTTACATTTGGTCTTTAATATACACTCACTTGTTAATAAGAATATATTACAAATATATTTATCGAGACTTTATTACAGTTTATATTCATTTTTGACTTATGATTTTAAGTACACTTTACATTTCTACATATCCAGTACCTTCTCTATATTGATTGCAAACTCTTCTACTCATATTTTTCATGTGATGTAGATACTAGTGAAAAATATGGGAAGAAGAGTATGCAATCAATACGAACTAAGTTAGTATTATTAAGTTGTGAAAGGTAGAGAGATGTTATGTCCATCCTTTATAGTGTTCCTTTGAACTAAGTTAAGAGGTTATGGGCAACAAGTTAGTATTAGTAAGTTGTAAAAGGTAGAGAAAATTTATTTCCATCCTTCATAGTGTTCCTATGAACTCAGTTAAGAGGTTATGGGTAAATTTGATGGTTTCAAGTCTCTTAATTTAAGTTTTGACATTTTTTAATTAGGGAATGGGTGTGTGAAGTTAGTAAAGTATAGGGGTTTTAACCTTATGTTGATAGCCTTAGAGGAAAAGAGAAGGTTAATAGTATATCAGGAAAAGCTCCTAGAAGAACTTAGAATATTTATAAGGGTAGTCTATAAAGAGAAAAAATAGCAATTATGTGTATAGTGGTCACCTGCAGAATTGGTTAATTGTAGCACGATCTAGAGAACAAGTCCTTAAACCTATAATATTAGCCTTTATGATAAGGAGGATATGGTAAGGCAAGAACCCATTCAATTCTTGTGACTCCATTGGTATGCAATTCAAGAATAAAGCTATAATAGTACAATGACCCATTTCTTAGCCTAATGTACTCCTTTTTCTTTAGTTAGAGAAAACATTTTATTCATGTCTTACATTCAGATCTCATGCCCATGTAAATAGTATATGCACTTTATGCAGATCAATATTTATGATTAGTTCCTAGAATGAAAAGCAATAACTTCAAACATCAATCATAGTCTTGCCCATAATTTCTATGTCTAGAGAGCTTATAAAGTTTTCATGATGATTCAGATCTCCAACTTAGATTATGTTTTATTAGACAAACCATTTTATGACTCTGATTTTTCTAGATGCTTACATTTCTTATTATTTAGTTGTACTATACGCATATCTCTTAGTATGAAAAGTCCTATGGACCTAGGTCTTATTATATCCCATAAGTAGCTACTAAACCCATACTATGCTCTGTGTATGATTAGAATTTGTTTTTTTTTTAAAGATTGGTACTTATAGTATCCTTTTATCTAAGGTCTATGTACGTCTATCTATGACGGTGTAGGACAAACCATGTCAAGAATATGCTTAAGAAAATCCTATTTTCGGGCTTTATACAGTAAGTATATGTAGTACTTGTGCCTATTGTACATTACTTCATGAACCCCATATTGAGTGTCACGGTTGTGATAAAAATTAGTCCAGGTTGAGCATTGTTCCTCTTAGCAGCGATGCTTCAGTTATACATGTAATTGTAATGTCTCTAGTTTACACTCATATTATTTGCTCCAGTTATTTCTTTTATTATGTGGTAAATGATAGTGAAAGATGCTAGCTAGAAGGTAAGATGGGAAATAGTGGATGTTTTATTAGTAATGATTGTGGTGTGCTTGTATCTTGTACGTTGTTAAGTGCAAACGAAGAATGAGGTAAAGTTTAGTTAAGGGGAGTGAGAAAATGAGATTTGTAGGATATGTCCCTTTTTAAATACAAAAAAATAATAATCATTGTAATGATAATTGCTAAGATCCGCAAATAGTTCAACTTCAAGAAAGCCATTAAGAGATATAGTGATAAGCTTTCATTCATGTTAGTAAACATGTGGATAATTGCATTATGTGGCTAGTGGCTCTTTGATTGCAACTTGAAGTTGGTTGAGGTTAGGAAAAATAAGAAGCAGTGTTCTTGGGTTATGGAATATAACATCAAGTGACTTAGGCTAGCATAATCATATTAAATGCAGCGCCTTGTACCTCCATATTAGGCTTGAACATGGGAAGAACATGAAATTGGGATCAAACTTTAATAGTTTTATGTACATTTGTAAGAATTATAAGATGAAAATTATGGAATATAATTTTTTGAAGAGGAAACAATGTTGAGGAGTGTTGTTAAGCTTAAAGGTTATAAATTATATCGATTAAGACAGAGGTACTGTATTCTTGCTCCATGCACAATAAGTTCATGTTCCATGCCTTGTATCACCATCTTTAATAAGATGTTTCCAAGTCTAAGTTCATGTACCTAAGTAAAGTCAATATATCTATGTTAGTTTCATGCACTCATGACTCGTGCTATTGTAATCCCTAGTAGTTTACTGTCCAGTCCTTGTGGTTGGTAAGGTTCAACCTATATTGAGGATTATAGTTTGAGACATTCAAGAAATAAATTCATCTTAGCTCATATATATTCCTTCTAGTTGGTACCTTCATTCAAGGTAATGACCATCTCCGATAAAAATTCATAGAAGCCTATATGTATAAGTTTATCTCCTTATGGTCTTATGAACCTATTTGTGCCCAGTATACTTAAATGCAATCCTAACGCATAGTATTAATCAACTCAGTCTTGGTTTTAAATTTAACCTTTTGATGGATATGTTGAGAACGGTTCCATCCATATGCTTACTTGATATTTAGCCATCATTTGAGGGTGAATACTCCCAAAGAGGGAGATATGTAACACCCCAAAATTTTGGGATTAAGGTTTAAACCATTCTACGTATATATTTAGACACAAACCTAGTAAGTTCTTACTATAACCTAGGTGTTAATTTTATTTTCCAAGTATATGAAGAGCCTCAGATGTTATTTAGGGTCTTAAGGAACCCTGAGTGCTAAGTTGAATTCAAAGATTTTCTACCGACTTAGTTTTTTCTTAAGTTCTATCTTAGGTTGACGTCAAACGAGTATATCTCCTAAACTATAAAAGTTAGGTGGTCCATAACCTATCAAATCAAAGATCTATGGGTCTATTTTCTAATGCAATGAATTGTGCATCTTCGAGTTTGGAGTGAAGTTTATTGCCATTTTACCAAAATGTGTCAGTACTGAGAAATCTTGGAGACTGTCGAAATGTCCCGTTGGACTACCGGAGATGGTTCTATATTTTTCTTGTGAATTTTCAAGGCTGGGTCAGTTTTGGTGAACTAAAACAAAAATTTGGCGGACCGCCGAAGAATTTGGTGCACCAATCGTTTTTCATTAGCTAACCCAACTAGGAGTGTTTAAAAGCCTTTCTTTTGATGTTTTACAACTTAATTTATTTTTACATTATCTGTAAAATTGGTATTTTCTCTCTTCTTGCTCCTCAATCATCAAGTTAAGTCTCCCTTATGGATTTCAAATCATTCCTTATTGATTCTAACACGTCAATTCAAATTTCTAACAGGATTCTACGGCACATTCCTAGGGTTTTTACTCGATAAAGAATTTCAATAACAAAAATCTTGAAACTCATTCTCAAGCTAGTTTTCTTCTCAATTCTTATTGGTAAAAATTAAGGTATGTAGGACTTCATTTGGAGTTTTCTTTCATCCCCATATCGAAAGGTACATTTATTTTATGGAATTTGATTTTATTGTTAGGGTTAAAACTACTTTTTAATTCACATCATTCTTTATGAAAATTTATAAAATTTCTAAGTTTAACTTATGATTATGCTTTCCCTTGTGAAATTTTCATGTTTGGAAATATTAGCAAGGCTTTTCTTGTTGGCCCATTTAGAACTTTAATGGTTTTGCTAAAGATTGAGTTTTACAAAGTAATGAATTATATTTTTGCATGATTTAGCATAAACTTTTTAATTCCATCCTTATTTAAGATTTTTGGCACAAAGCATGACTTAACATGAAAATTGCATAAGTTAATGAGTTTCTAGATAATCATAAATGCTTTGTTTATGGTTCTATAAGTTAGAAAAGTATAATCTCTATGCTATATGATTATATATAAATTTTCATAACTTAGGATTTGAGTATGAATTTATGAAAAAATATGATAAGGGTTTTCGTCTCATAATAAAATTAGTAAGTCTGTTGATTAGCTATGGCTAGAAAATAATGATCGTCAACAGCTTTGACATCTAGACATGTCTCATAATAATATATAATATAATATAATTTATAAATGCTATGAGGAAAGATATATTGATAAAATGTTTAATGAGCTATGTATAAGTACTATGTTTTGGGGGAATTATTGAGCAATGAGAGAACAGGGATTTAAATAATCTATGTTACATAACTATGTTTCTACAATAAGTTTTACTATCCAAAATTAACAAGGCACAATGAAATGATCCAAAATGTTTGGGGTTAACTTTGGGCAGTTAACGCCCCTTTTTTTGGTGTACGAGAAGCACACCAAACTCCATGTAGTTCGCATAGTTTACTGTTGTTAAGAAACTCCCCCCTGAATGGATTAAGCTTTTCTTTCATAAGTTTGCATAAAGTGATTTTCATATGATAGTTTTCAACATGATTCTAGCTATGCAATTCGTTGAAACTTTACTTTTGGTCTTTAAGATGCACTCACTTTATTAATAAGAATGGATTACAAGGATATTTATTGAGACTTTTATTATAGTTTACATTTAGTATTAACATATGATTTTAAATTACACTTTTCATTTCTACATACTCAATACCTTCCATGTACTGATTACATATTTTTTTGCCTACATTTTTCATGTGATGTAGATATAGTTGATCTCTCTCAAACTCATGGCTAAGCATATCCTGCAACAAGTTCAGTGTTGGTGAGTCCTCATCATACCAAAGAGTTAGTTACTAATTGTAGTTTCCTTTTAGATAGTTTACTAGTTTGAGATTTATCAGGGACCTTATCTCGATATAGTATTGTTATAATCTTAGAGGCTTTTCAGATAGAATTGGTTATGTTCTCATGTTAGACCTTTGAGATTAGTCTTGGTGTTTGAAACTTTAAATCTGGATTTTCTTGCAGTATTAACTATATTTCCTCTACTTTAGCTTTTGCTTATAGTTATGTTGTGCTTATTATGTAGGCCAATGGTAAGTTTGGAACATCCATGATTCCAATAGCTAGTCTCGTCCAAGGTGTAGGCTCAAAGTGTGACAGTATTTTAGTCTTTACGTGTTTTGCTTGATATTCCTAGTTTTCCGCCAACACTTTCTATGCATGTAACAAATATGTATTATCTCATAGTACCAATTTTTACATATTTAAAACATTTAAGATTTCTCAATCTTATAGTTCAAAATATTTCATTTTATAATTAGGAAATATGCTTAAACTTTTAGTCTTAGATATGCATTTTAAGTGTTTTACCTTCAGTTCTTTAGACATGTTTTACAATGTTCAATTATCATTTAAAGGTCTTTATGCATATCTCACATACTTAGTATATCGAATAGTACTCACGACGTCTTTTTATGCTACATTATTTTATAATGTAGATTTAGGCACTCCATCTCACAATCGTTGATGGACCAAATCTTAGTTTTAGTAGGTTATTTAGTAAATCTTCCTTCGAGTATTGTCGCTGAATTAGTAGTTTTTTTCAAACATTTCATTACATTTTTCAGTCGTAGTATTTAGCAACTCATTTAATGTAATAGAGGCTTTATAAATAGAATCAGATAGTTCAGCTAGTTAGGATATAGACTTGCTTCTTTCTAGACCTTATAATACATCCAATTTACTCATTCCAAATATTATTATACTTCCATACACTGTTTTGGCTAATGAATTTAGTACTATGCTAGTGCCAATGTTTTTCCCAGGGCCGTTCGTGGTTCTAATGTACCATGTCCCATCAAGAGTATGTACTTGGCTCATGGCATATTCCCTCTTTCCCCAGCACCTCCATTGCTCCCATCAAGGGTGCTGGAAAGAAGGGTTTCTCCTGCCTCATCCAGTCCCCTACAAAGCCATAACATAAAATATAAAAAATTTAGACCACCATCTTATTTATTGATTCAAGAACTTGTTCCTTTATTTATACATCCTGCAATCCTCTTGGTAGCCAAATTCCCTAGAGGCATTTGTTGTCATTTAAAGTCAATCCATGTTTCGTTGCCAAATACCATTCTTTAGGCAACCACGATCTATGTTCTGGCAAAGTAATAACACTAGGAGACACTATCAATAGGCATCCTCTACTCATCTCTAGTCCCTATTCCATCTTCTCATTCTTCTTTCTCTTTGTCATCAAGATCTTTCAGATTAACCTTCTCAATGATGTATGGGGTGTTCTATGTAATTCTAGCCTGCAGCTTCTCACTTCTCATGACATGCACTTCTACTTTAGCTTCTCTTTGGATGCAAAGAAGTACCTCATGAAACCCTACAAACCTCACAAATTGAGATCCTTTTTATCCTCATTGATATCAATGAGCTGAATTTGAACCAGAGTAGACATATTGACAATGAATTTACAGTCGGATCCATGTATGCCTCTTGTGAGCATTGACATTCATAGTGTCTAAATCGAGAGAGGTATGGACGTTAGTAGGGGGTCTTTCCTATGGACACACCAGGAGTTAAACAATACATTTTTAGGGTTAACTCTTAGTTTGCGTCCTCCTGATGCATAGCTGAATTTTTATCCATGACTTACCACCTACAAAGCAAAAACATAAACAATGAAAATGCAAGAAAATGTGAAGCTAAGACTTACACATATTCTCTAGATGCATGATGAGCACAAACTATTTACCGTTGTTTTGGTACCGTTGAATTTATATGTGATTAAAGAGTAAGAACTACAATTCTAGATTTGGGTTGGTGATAAAATGATTGAAACACAAGTAAATAACGTAAGGAACAAGCAAATAAAGTAAACAAATAGAGATTAAGTATGAATTTGAGTATGCCATTTAGTAATAGATTTTATTGGTGAATAGTCCTTGATTGTCCAAGATCGGTCCTTATAGTGAGAAGCTACCTAAAATAATGAGGAGAAGACTAATACTTAAAAGCTATGCTAAAGAGAAATATTTCTTGAGGATCAATGGTGGATCGTGACATGTCCTTTACAATGGAATGGGGTGCCTATTTATAAGTTAACTAAGAGATAGTATCGACCAATCAGGTGACCTTATTTCTTTAGTCCCTTATATTTTAACTATTAAAGATGTCATTCCTAGCATCGTACGTTAGAGGAAACACTACAGGGTACTATCCTAGATCCTGCAACCTCTTACTCATTTTTATTATTTCAACACTCTATATGTTAGCGCTATCTTCATTTGGTCTGAGGAATTTGTTCCATCTCGGACATTCTTCAATATGTCTAATACCTTTTTTGGCTTCGGGATCCTAATCTATCTTATTTACCTTATTGTCTTGACATTGCTTTACCCTAAAGTTTGGTTGTACCTATCCCATCATTAGCCCAATCATTCCAATTCTAAATTGAATAATTTTTACTTTATAGACTATGGTCAAGGATAAAACAAATTATAGATATCGATCATCCTTTTTTCTTTAATTTATTTGACTTATAACATGATTTGATAAGTTATACTATTTATATATAAAAAAATATATTAATAAATATTCTTAAACATAATACATATTCTTTTTAATTAGATTATTAAAATAAAATAAAGTAATCTAATTTTTTTGGAGGGGGTTAGGGAAGGTGGGTATCTGTAAACTAATCTCAATTGGGAAGGGTAGGGCATAGAAGGCTAGTTTTCTTATTAGTGACTTTATAATAAAACTAAAATACTTAAATCAAAATAAGGGATATTTATATTTACTAATTATATACTTTTATATTATAATAATAATATCAAACAATTTTTTGCGGAAGAAGATAATAAGTACTCAACTTTGTTTCTTTATAATAAATTTGAAAAAAATAGCATTAACCAATTTTACTCTTTCCTTGTTAAGGTAGAAGGGTAAAAACAAAGATAGATCAATGCATTGAAGTTCCCGTTATGTACGTGGTTTGAAAAAAGAACGAATCATAAAAATCTATTATACATAATCTTCTATTACATCTTTCCTGGAAGTTGATCACGACATAAACTCGTGACCTTCTATAACACAGTAGCAATTTTACAAGTTACTCTAAGGATCCTTTTAAGGTAGAAAAGATATTTTCAATAAACTCTTGGTATACATTTTAATATATTAATTATAATATATAAATACTATGTATATATATGATTAATATTGTATATTTCTATGTAGAGCCCATTTGGATAGGATTAAAATAAGTTTCCTTTTAGCTTAAATGCTAAAAGATGAAATAAGTGCTAATGAATTAACTAGATAAGTATTTAGATAGAACTGTTTACAACAACAACATACCCAGTATACTCTCACAAAGTGGGGTCTGGGGAGGGTACAATGTACGCAGTCTGTACCACTACGTCACAAGTGAGGTGGAAAGATTTTTTTCAATAGACCCTTGGCTCACAGATACAATCCCACAAATTACATGATACAAGAACAAGAAATAACAAGTAACATATAGTAACAAGAGAATATATAGTAACAGAAACAAGCCTACCACCAAAGAATGTTATAATCAAACTCCAAACAAAGCACTACGACTCCTAGTGAAGCTACACACAGAAAAGGCTCCTACTAACTACCCTCTTACACTGATACGCATCCTCCACACCTTTTTATCTAAGACTATGTCCTCGGTAAGCTGAACTACTTCATATCATGTATAATCATCTCCCTCTAATAGTTCACCTCTCTCCAATATTTTCTTGGTCTACCTATACTACATCTGAAGCCATTCATATCCAACATATCACCCCTCCGCACTGGGGCATCCTTGCGCCCTATCTAATCACAAGCCCAAACCATATCATTCTTGCTTGTTGCATCTTGACATCTACTATGGTAGAAAAACATTGCTGATATTTTTAGTAAACATGTGTTTTAAGAACTTTTTTGTTGTCAAAATGACCAAAATTGTCCTTAAAGATGTTGGCACATAAGTAAGTTGAATTACATGATTTTAAGGTCTAACAATTCAAAAATAATTTTTATTTGAATAAATTTTTAACATAAAGTGATTATGGGAGGTAAGTTAATAAATTTAAGCTAATTTTTTATTTGTAAGTCTTACAAAAAAACTATAAACATGTCAACTCATGTTTCACTTCTTCTATATGATATATTCAAAAAAAATAAGGCATGTAAGATATAGTTCGACTACTAATAATTTAAAAGCAAGTATAGAAACTATAAAACGAATATCTTGATATATCAATCTTTTTCTTTGTCTCTTACAAATCTTAATATATTCACAAATGATTGACACCTATGTAACTAAATTTAAGAGTAAAAAAACAGTGGTTGAAAGGATTTTTTATATACTTAGGTATATACCATGATGGGTTTCACAACTCAAAATCTGTTTGTGATGTCACATGTCCTATCCGACCTAGAT
This sequence comes from Withania somnifera, assembly GCA_039654485.1. Classification (NCBI taxonomy): domain Eukaryota; kingdom Viridiplantae; phylum Streptophyta; class Magnoliopsida; order Solanales; family Solanaceae; genus Withania; species Withania somnifera. The sequence goes on from JBDJHY010041214.1 coordinate 9,440, forward strand.
AGGTAAGCCTATCAACTACTATGAGGATAAATGCAAAAAATAATAAGTCAGCAAGAAGAAGAAAAGGTATCACATAAAATTCCAACCTAATATATCATTTCAAAAGTTAAAGTCAGTGTGTACAAGCCTCTAAAAAGAATAATACATATCTGATAATAACAATACCGGTCTCAATGTCTTATATCCTTAACAAAATAGAACAAATACATATGGTAAAGGATTCCATGGAGTATGCCTGATGATGAAGTAGCTACCTGAAAGGCACCAAAAACTAAGAACAACATATCCTTCATTGTGATTTTATCTTATTTTGTATGTTTAGTGTTTTAAAGTTCAAAGGTTTGACTTTGACCAGCTTTTAATGATTGGAGTCTCGAATTGAAAATTCAACTGCGCCATTAGCTCTAAAATATTGAGTTTGAATTAGATGAGTTGTTTGTTCGGGTCCTAATCCATCAAGGCTCATTTTGAGTACTCGATTGGAATTATAGAGATTTAAGTCGAGGATTTACTTTAGTCAATAATTTGTTAAAAAAATCTTGGATCAAAATTTTATCTACATTGTTGAGTCCAAAATGTCATTTCCATGAAAGTAGAATATTTTGTTTATATTCATCAGTTTCTGAACTCACTCCAAGCCTTATTTCCAAGATTTCATTATAATTAGTTTTCTAAGTTTCAACTATTATTGGTCCATATCCCTAATTCTCATCACAATCGCAATCTCTTTCCACACGATCGTGAGCATAGTTCTGTTGTCCTTCGCGGTCGCGGTTCTTATCAGCCTTTTAGTTCCTCGTGATCATGATGTGTTGTCACATAATAACAAAAGTCTCTTTCCTAGTGCTTTGCGATCATGAAGACCAATACTTGGTAGTGTATAAAAGCTTTAAAACCCAAATTTTCTTTCAAATTTTATCATCTTTTCTGACCCAAACTCAAATCCTCTATTGATAAACCTTGAGTATTTGCATGTGACCTTGGCTAACGTTGGAAATCATATTTCGTCTATTTTTTTCATTATTCGTAATCTTTCACTCTAATTTCATCAAATTTCATCCACAAATTCCCAAATTTCACCAAGTTATTTCTTCATTTTAGTTTATTGATTGTAGCTCGTTCCTTTCTCTTAGATCTAAATTTTGGGTATGAGTTGCTTATGATGTAGGGAAAAATTTGATAGCTTTTTTTGGAGTTTTGGTCATCAGGTGTGTAGACCCTTTTTGACTTGGATTTTAACCCTAGATATAATTATAGATTTTTAGGTATTATTTGATTTCTATTTATGTATAGATTAACATTTTCTAGTTTGGTGATTGTTGGAGCCATTTCAGAGCTATTCGAGCTTCTTTACCTAATATTTGCGAGCTTGAGCTTCGGACGTCAATGGGTCATGCTTACAAATATAATGTTGGAATTATATTAAAAAATAGTGGCAAATATCTGTCCTTGGGTTGGGTTTTTATGTTTGACACCACTTATCATGTTCACTTCTTTAGTATGTTTCTTAGCTTATACTTTAGTGTTGCATTGAGATTATAGATTACCCTGTGACGTCGTGTGGTCTTCTTTGACTCTGGAATACTTTAGTGTTGCATTGATTTTATAGATTACCATGTCCCCTTTATGACCGAGTCTATTCGGGCTGTTTTGGAGCCCTTCCCGCACTCGATTGTGCTCAATTTTGGAAACCCCATAGTGAAGTTTATTTCAATTCCGGCAAGTAGGCCCTGTAAGCCCGTTTTAGGTGCAGTCCATAACTTTGCATAAATTATATCGTTAGACTATTATTAACATAAATATTACATTTATGCAAGTGTTAGATAATTTGACATCATTTAGAGTAAGATTCGTGAACTTGAAGCGCTTTATCATCCGACGACAGGTAGGCTCCATGGAGCTATCTCTGGGCTTATGACTTTAATAATTGTACTAAATAGCATCTGTGGGTTGTGTGAGGGGCATAGTGATCTTGTACCGCTCTTTCGTCCGTTCCATGTTGATATTTATATTTTGGCATCCAATTGATATGGTGCTTATGACTTAGAAGTTGGCTAGAGATACCTGTGTAGTGCATAGGTAATTGTTATTACATGATCATATGTGGATATAGATATACTTGTTGATATGTTGTGCATTCATGACACGAGAGGTTGGGCCTATGGTTCCGATAAGAGTGTATTGGGGCTGAGTCAGTAACACCACTTGATTATTGAGCCGAGAGGCTAGAGACTGGTTTGAGTAATAATTATGAATAATGATATAAGTTGATAAACTGGAACATTTAATAAGAAAATAAGTAAATGGCTTTTAAATTTTTTAGACTCGGTATTATATCGATCTCCTGGCAATACTATTTTGATTTATTTTAGTCTAGGATTTACATCCTGGCACCGAAAAATACTATTTGAATAAACGATGGGACTTGAGTCTGTCATCGTACAGTAGAGAGTACAGATTTTTGAAACTTATGGCACTACTGGTTATGGAAACTTGATGATACCCCATTTATTGAGACTATTAGTGATACTATGATATAAGGCGTTGTACGCCTTAACTTGCCGAGGACGGTTTGATGAGACTATTAATATTTTGGCACAAGATGCCAGGCTATTAAGACACTTGAGGTTCTAAAATTTGGGATGCAAGGTTATGATTATGTTAGAGATCGTATGTGGTGACATACCTCCATAGATCTGCCTCCGAGCTACGACTAACATGAAAGGGGGGCATAGGATGGAGGATTCATATACCAGGAATATTTAGGTTAGCCTCCCATGGGTTCTACCGGCTGGACCTACAAATACAGAAGGAGAAACATACGCATGACTGGTTACTTCATGGTGTACATTTACTTTTCTACACTTGTTTTCTTTAGTGTACCCGTGGTTGAATGGGAGGCCTACGGGTTAGCGTATTTTTGTGTAAGTTGTGCTTTTATATGGGGGACTTTTCAGCATTTATTTTCCTTTATTATAATTATTACTGCTTAGTTGTTATTTCTGGTTGGTGGATACTTGATGATATGCAGGATTTGTGCCTTATACAGCTATTTATTCATTTATCCCTTACTTGAGGTTACCGATATACCGACCATGTTCTATCCTTTTGACTCCTGTTATTTCATTATTATTCACATATATTGCTGCAAGGATGCTGGGTACGTCTTTCTTCATTGCCTGAGATCCTGTTATATGATTAGCTAGCGATACATGTCTAGTTGTTACTTGATTCCTATTTGAGTAGCTAGCTTCCCCTGTTGTGTTATTTGCTTCTGTGACCCCTTTTATAGTATTCCATAGTTACTACTTTTATTATTGTTATGTGTCTAGTGGGCACTCGAAGCCTATTGAGTATGGGTTGCTTCAGTAACTTATACTCATACTACACTTGCACATGTGCAGATCCGAGTACAGGTTGCCGACCGTGATTACAGCTAGTTGTTCATGTAGATTTCTTTTACTTCTAAGGTTGATGGTGAGCTTTACATCCGGCTTTACCTGCTTCTCTTCGGTATTAGCATTTCTATTGTTTTCATTGTATATTTGGAGATACATTTGTATTAGACATTTTGATTTCTTGTTTCTGTACTTAGTGGTTCATGTGACACTGATACCGGGTTTTAGGCAAGTTATTTGACTATATTACTGTCACTTTATTTCATTTATATTCTACTTTTTAAACTTGTGTTTTCCAAATTTAATAAAGTAGTCCTCCGCTTCAGTTTCAGACTACGGGGTTGGTTTTCCTACTGATGGTATAGTAGGTGTTATCAATGTGGTCGTGACAATTCGTAAAATAACTCATATGTAGTCTATACTCATCTCATCTACATCACTACCATAAAGATCATCATTAACCTATATAGGTATAGGTCTCCCTTCTCGAGCTAAGTCATATGGAAAGGACCCACTCGTTATGCCAATAACTCATGTAAGGGGTCCTTTACACCCTTATCAGTTGCCAACACACAAGTCCACCCATGGTTAGAAGGGTACATCTTGAATACTGAAGAATGAACTCATGAATTCGTAGGATGGGTTCTAAAAGAATAAACCAAGGTAAAATTAACTATACAATTGTAATAGTATATCATGTTTCATATCAATTATAAACAATCTACTTGTCTCAAATATAATCAATAATGGTTTATCATTTATTTCCTATAATCAGGAGGAATTTTTTCATTTCGGTTTCATGAGGATGTAGGAAAAATCTCATCTCATTAGAACCTAAAATATAACCAATAAAGGCACAATAAATTGCAATGCAATATCAATATAGTATGATACATATTTGTCTTGCTGTATATACCTGTCACCAATCCAGAATGGTCAGGACCCATGGGGACTAGCTAAGCCATGTATGACCCAACATCTCAATATCATCTAGTAATACTGGAAAATCCATCACCTCTTACCCCCAGAAGAAACCTTGGTGGGCCAGCAATACTGGGTAACTTGTCATATTATACCCCTTAAAAACCTTGATAGGCCTGCAAGACTGGT
>JBDJHY010041325.1:0-13947 GCA_039654485.1 Withania somnifera
TATGACATATGTTTGACACAGATTGCCTTTAGTAGGCTTTCATAGGATCATCTATTTAAAATATAATTTAAGTATATCACCTAGGCAAACTAGGTGCTATATTATAATGAAAACTTCCTTAGATGTTGTATAGTGAGTTGGTAAGTTAGTAAGGTTGGTAGATAGGTTAAAGTTTTATATTGTACATCTATTACTTGCATGCTTATAATTAATATTTAATTCTTATGGGCTTCCTCACTTATCTACTTTACATATCATTACTTTTAGGTGTACTGATGTCCCCATATGGGACACTGTTTTCTATAAATACAGGTTTAGGTTCATAGAGGAGAAGACATCCACTTAAAGTTCTCTTGACCTACCCAACTAATGTTTTGGTGAGCTCCATCTCTATATAGAGCAGGTTTATGTCTAGTATTTTTAGCTATATATATAGATCATTAGTTGGTTACAATTGTGCTTGTCCTGATTATTTACTAGTGGTATACCATTTTACACTCTTTAGAGGCTTCCTAGACAATCATATAGTGTCATATTGTACATCTTTTGTGTAAGAGACTCTATATAAGGTATATGCGACCTTGTTAGTTAGATGGAAATTTATTGTCTTATAGTGTTATATATATCATAGATCATTTATAAAGTAGGTGTTCATAAGGCATATGTCTGCCTCTACAGTTTTGTGGCGTGAAAAAACATAGTATTAGAGCCTATGTTCAGTTTTCATAGAGATTCTATGAAGTCATGTCTAATAGGACTTTACTTATCAATGTATTACATGTCATATTTATACTAAGGGAATTCATGGGTATTTAGGAATTTAACCTTTTTTATAATCTGGATCATGCATTAAATCTAAGTCATAGAAAGTTACTTCTAATTCATATTATTCTTATTTGTGATATAGGTCATGTCTGCTACTGTAATGACCCAAAAGGTCTTTTTTGGAATTTTCTATAAAATTACTATTTTTACCATTATGAGGGTTGCCCTGAGTTAAAATTATTCAGCTTATGGGGTTGGTTCTGAAATTGGAGCATAAAGTTGTGATCTTTGAGAATGTTTCAGTTTTTGGGAGCTTTTATATTGGAATAGGTGGTTTTAGACCTTAGTTGGAGTTTTGAGTCTCAAAAAGGAATTCTTTCAGTTTCATCATCTTTGGAATGTAAAAAATTATCCTAGAAGGACCTCCATTATAATTCTTAGGCCTTCTTTGTTGACGTTAGCTTATTAGATGGATAAAGTCTAGTTTTAAGACCAAAGTTTGACTTTGGTCAATATTTGATCATCAGACTCTCATATTTGAATTCCGTCACTTCCGTTAGGAGGTCATATTTGGGATAGAGAAGGTTCAAAATATTTTTTGGAAATTTTGAGAGAAAAATCACCTATTTTGAGTAAAGTTTCCATTTTTAGTAACCTTAGGGGAAATCAGGCCAAGGAGGCCTCGGATTCGCATTTTGATGGTTCCATTGAGTTCGAAATATTGAATTTAGTGGGGTGGCATATATGGTTTGTTTTCCCAAGGTTCTGAACAAATCCCAAGGGTCCTATCAAGGACTAGTGTAATGTGAGATTTTGCTGTCACTCGGTTGCTAGTGCAAAACACAGATCCTCTTTGCGATCGCATGACCTTGGGTCATGATTGCATGGGTCCTGTTGTCTATGCATCGTGATCGCGTGCAGAAGCATCGTGATCAAGTAAGTCATCTCACTAGGTGTCGCGATCACATGACCTCTATGTTGCAATCAGTGTAGAGTAAAATAGGTTAGGGCCCGAAATATTTTTCCTCTTGATCGTGTAACTTTACATCGTGATCGAGTAAAGTCACCTAAAATAGTGACCTAGGAAAAATTCCAAAGTCACAAGCTCATCTTTACTTTTCCTCCATTTTTGACTTTGACAGCTCATTTTGGATATGTTTGAGGGTATATTTTAAGGTGTATCACTCGGTTAAGTTTATAAAATGTTAAGTCTTCAATTACTAGCTAATAATTCTTCAATTTTGTCATGTAAAATTGATGATTTCAAGGTCTATAAATTGGGGATTTTGAGAAAAAACTTGGTATTGTATTTTCCACTTGTAAGGGTTAATTCTTATTCTAATATTGATGAAATTTCATATTTATGATCCTTGAAACATGTAAAACTTTTTTTCATCAAACGTATTAACCCTCGATTTCCAGTTTTTAGGGTCGATTTGGATCCGAATTATAAAATATCAATATGGGTATCAAACTTCGTAATTTCTCATACATTGCTCATATTTTATCAGACATTGCATAGTAGAGTACCCAACTTGAGGGAAAGGCCCTAATTTGATAGAGAGATCTCATTTAAGGCAAGTGGAGGGTTGACCCTTTTTCAAACATTTGTAGAACACATGTAGTGTATCATTATTGCAAATTTAACTTAATAAATAATGATTGAGAATGCCAATGAGAGGCTTAAATGTGTTGTTGTGATATCATATTTGATTTATATGCCCGTGTGGGGGCCTTGTCGAATTTCTTGCTTTGGATTACACATGATGCATTGCATACCTTATATGACCTTGATTGAGCCTTAATTAATTCTCTTTGTTGTGAAGCCCTTGAGTAGCCTTAATCGTGCCTTGATTTCCATTATATAACTTGACATGCATTTGGATTGTTATAGTTGCTTGTACTTTCATATTGATTGAGAAGACCATATAGTCGAGGTACGATTTCCGATATGGTATTGAGATACAAAGGAAAAAGAAAGATAAAGAGTATTATGACTAAAAAAGACAACGTGGTCGATGTATTATTCCGATATGACCATGACATTGATATGATACAAAAAGGCAATGAAGCTGAGGTGTTATTTTCGGTATTTCCATGATCTCAAGATATGCTACCAAAGCTATCTAGGTGAGGTGTGATTTTTGGTATTGATAAGGTATGTGAGACAAACTTGCATTCTATTTTATTGCATTGCATTGCACTTACATGGATAGTGACTTGATTGATTCCATATTTTTTGGGTTTGTATATCATGGAATATCTCTTTCACTTATTTATATGCTTTTGATGGTTCCTATTCACTATGTTGTTGAAATAATATTGTGATCCTGAGATGGAAAGGTTAGACATGTCCTCTTGAAGTTGAAATGAAAACGTCTATTAAAAAGTTTTTAGAATTGATAAGAAAAGAACCAAATGTTATGACTTAAATGTAATAGATGAGTCTATATGAGATCGATGTTATGAGATACTTGAGATAGTTTTGTTGCATATATCTTGGATTACTCTTATTAATGTCTAATCCACGAGTTTGTCTCTCGGTTGCATCGGATGTACTCTTCCTTCCATGACCAAGCTTGTAAAATGAAGACTAATCAAGGTTCTATGGACTCTACCTATGAGTCATTGGAATAATAAGTGGGATTATGAATTGTGAATGGACTCGAGTGGGTGGTTTCCTCCAAATAAGATAAGTACCGATTCATTCTTTGGCTATGAGATAAGTAATTTCACTGGAACATTGATACATTATTGAGTTGTTCCGTAATGATTAGTTGATATTGTTTTGATATGGACTTGATACTCGATTAACATAGAACCTTACCTTGTTGATTTATTATGATTTTAGACTTGGTACTTTTATATGTGTTTATGTTTACGCTGGGTAATTTGTCATTTACTTTCCATTATGAACTATTGGCTATGATATGATTTGCAGGTAATAGTCTGGAGAATTGTGGGAAGATCATAGTATTTAGGTGTTCTTCATTGTTTTGTCTTAGTTTCGAGACAAGGATACTTGTTGAATACCAATTATTTATTTTTTACTCACTCCTTTTCTTTCTACACTTGAATAGGTATGGAGTCCGGAGTGGTGTGATCAGTTTCCCTTTGATCAGGTTCGAGGCTTTAAGATCCGAGGGTCGAGGTAGTTTTTTGTCTTATGGTAGATGCCTGAAGTCTATTTATTTTATGTATTTGATCCATTTGATGATCCGACACATTTAAGACTATGTATTTCTTTTGGCTATGTATTTCATTTAGTATAGGCTTATACATTGTGACTCCAGTTTCTGGGGGTTTATAGATAGATTTTGACATTGTATCTTCTTTATTTCTTGTTGACTATTTCTTTTCCACATTTACCCTTGTAGTATTTTATAGGCTTACTTTTCTAGGTAGGTTCCATCATGGCTTGGGATTTGGGGTCGTGGCAAGGTGGTATCAAAGCTTTAGGTTCAATGGGTCTCACATGTGTACAAGAAAAGGTTTATTAGAGTCTCGCAAATTAGTATGGAGATGTCTGTCTTCGATAGGATTTAGAATCTATAAGAAATTATCCCTTTCCTTTTTTTATTCTTGTCTTTCGTTAGTCCATTTGCGTTTTAAGTTAAGGTTGTTTTATGGCAGATGGTGAGGACTAGATCAGAAACCAGAGGGGATACAGTTCCTTCTCCAATTAAGGATGCACTAGTTAGGAGAAAGGCTCATAAGCGAACCCGAACTAGAGGCGACGAGAATGCACCAGCACGAGATCAAGAAACGGAAGCCTCCCCAAAGCTAGTTATTCATGAGATTAAGGGACAAGCACCCCCAGATACTATTTCTACTATCTTGCTTTAGGAGAATTTTCTCAGGAGGTATTGGGAGTATTGGAGACTATGGCTCACGGTGTGGTAGAAATTGGTACACCTAGAGGGTTTCAGGATGGTATAGGGGCACAGACCCCATAAAAGCAGCAGAAATTCCCTATGATTCATACACAGCAGCCACTCATAGTTCATGGATACTAGTATTTGCAGATACTGGGTATTGGATCCTTAGTTATTTTAAGAGCAGCCATGTCAGCGACCAGAAACTTTGTTATGAGAGATTTAGGAAGATGGACCCTCCTACTTTCTAGGGTGGCAGGTCAAATGAGGTCGTAGAATTCTTAGCCACCTGTCGGGAGTTACTTGAGAGTGTGAGGCTATCGAACTCACACAGAGTACTATACACATTTCTTTAGTTGTGAGGGTCAGCCCGTTAGTGATGGCTCTTATATGTATTGTATAGGCTAGTTGGATAACCCCTACTGCTTGGGATGAGTTTGCTCATGCATTCTATTACAAATATACCCCTTGGAGTGTGAGAAAGGAGAACCGGCACAAATTTGAGGATTTGTCTCAGGTAATATGACTATGTTAGAGTGTGAGGCCCATTTTTATGCTCTGTCTAGATTTATTGATTAACTACTCAGGGATCTCACTGAGAGGATTCATTATTTTGTTCAAAGGATTGTATTATACCGTCCATTTAGCAATGTTCAGCTTGGCCCGTCAGTGGGCATCTTTTGCTGAGATAGTTAGTATGGCCAAGAAGGCCAAGTTAATTGAGCATGAGGAGTTTGGGTACGTGAGGGGCAAGAGGTACCATCCATCTAGTCATTTTTTCAGGTTCTACATCTCATGGTAGGAGTTTTTCTAGTAGAGCTGGCTTTTTTAATCGTTAGATACCGGTTCAAGATGCGATGCAAACTTTAGAGAATGAGTATGTTTGTTATGGATCTTTCAATTAGGGTTAGGATTCTTTGTTCCTAATTGGGAAAGATGGCATAGTAGTTATTCGGGTTTATCCATACAACAAAGTGCCTATGTCACGGGTGTCTTGGTTTACTTATGGGGAGCCGAGTCATTATCATTGGTCATGCCCACATAGAGTACATAGGGACCCCAGCCTATTCTGCAAGTTCAAGCTAGAGCCCCAACACCCCCAGTGATGGGTCGATGCACAGGGCAATATGGTATGGATAGTCGGACTTTTATTGGAGGCAATTGTAGGGCTATGGTTTAGGCAGGTGCTTTTAAGGATATGTTCCTTCAAGTGGAAACAGAGGCTATTGTTATGCATTCCCTGGTATACCATAGGTTGAGGCCTCACATGCAATGTGATTATGGGTATTGTTCCACTATGCCACTGACCTCCTTTAATGTTATTTAATCTAGGTTCTACTTATTCATATGTGTCCACCTATTTTGATACTGGATTTGATATGCTAACTGATTCCCTACCTGTTTCTCTTCATGTTTCTACAGCTTTAGGAGTTTCTTTAGTGGTGGATCGGGTGTACCAATCCTATGATTTTTCTATTGTTAGGTATGACACTTGGATAGACTTGATCCTTCTTGACATGGTAGACTTTAATGTTATTCTAGGTATGGATTGGCTTTCCCTCACCATGAAGTCTTGGATTGTTATTCAAAAACAGTTACTTTGGACATGTCTGGTATTATGAAGATTGAGTGGAAAGTTTCTAAGGGTGGGTTTCTTATCCTAAAAGGGTGATTTCTTTCCTTCATGCCCAGAGGATGATTGATAGAGGTTTTCTCTCTTATTTGGCCTTTATTCGAGATGCCAACATTTATACTCCTCCATTGGATTCTGTTCGCATTGTTTGTGGTTTCTTGATATCTTTCCACCGATCCTCCAGGTGTTCCCCTTATAGGTACATCACTTTTTTATTGATTTAGATTTGGGAACTAATCCTATTTTTATTCCTCCGTATTATATGGTTGTGGTTAAATTAAAAGATGAAGGAGCAGGTTAAGGATTTTCTTGATAAGGCTTTATCAGACGAATGTGTCTCCGTGGGGTGGTGCTCCTGATTTGTTCATAAAGATGAAGGATGGATCTATGAGTATGTATATTGATTACAAATAGCTCAACAAATTTACTATCAAGAATAAGTACCCACTTCCTCGAATTGATGACTTATTTGATCAGTTGTAGGATAATTCAGTGTTTTCAAAGATTTATTTGAGGTTTGGATATCATCAGCTGAGGATTAGGGCATCAAACATCTCTAAGACATCTTTTTCACCCATTATAGACATTATGAGTTTCTTCTTATGTCATTTGGGCTAACTAATTCTCCCGCAGCATTCATGGACCTGATGAATAAAGTGTTCTAGCCTTATTTTGAATCCTTATGTATTAATTAATGATATTTTTGTCTATTCAAGGAGTGAAGTGGACAATTTTCAACATTTAAGATTAGTGCTCTAATATTTGAGAGAGAAGTAGTTGTACGCCAAGTTCACCAAGTGCAAATTTTGGCTTAGCTCAATATCATTTTTAGGACACATAGTGTCCAAGAAGGATATCATGTTCGATCTGACCAAGATTAGGGCAGTTCATGGTTAGGCTAGGCCCACTCCCCTATAGAGATTCCTAGCTTCGTTGTCCCAGAATGGCACTATCGCAGATTTGTTCAAGGGTTCTTCTATTACAGCTCCATTAACTTAGTTAAACCAAAATAATATTGATTTTCCATTGTCGAATGAGTGCCAAGAGGGTTTTCAGAGGCTTAAGCCTTATTTTATTCATCTACAGTGTTGCCCTTTCCTGTTTAGAGGCTTAAGGCCTTATTTATTGTGATGCTTCTCAAGTTCGTTTTGGGTGGTGCATTGATTCAAAAGGGTAAGGTTATCTCTTACTCTTCTAGATAGTTCAAGGCTCATGAGGTAAACTAGCCTACGCATGATCTTGAGTTGGAAGCTGTGGTATTTGTGTTGAAGTTATGGTGTCATTATTTATATGGGATTCATTGTGAGGTGTTCACTGATCACTGGAGTCTTCAGAATATCTTCAGCCAGAGGGATCTGAATTTCATGCAGCGATAGTTGGTTGAGTATCTAAAGTATTATGACATGACTATCCTTTATGACCCGGGAAAGGCAAATGTTATAGGTGTTGCGTTAAGTAGAAAATCAGCTAGTATGGGTTTGCTTTCTTTGATTCATGTTAAATGCCACCTTTATCTCGATAGGTTCAGAGTTTAGTAAACAATTTAGTTCTCTTGCATATTTTAGACAGTGGTTATATCCGTAATTTTGTTGAGTCTTGTTCTTCCCTCATGGAGTAGATTAAAGAGATACAGTTCAAGGATGAAAAGTTGTGTATCATCATAGATAGAGTGTTGAGGGGAGAGGCAAAAGAGGATTTTCTTGATCTGGAGGTTGTATTGAGGATTGGTAACCGGATATGAGTGCCTAAGGTTGAGACTTGATAAGTTTGATTATGTGAGAGGAACATAAGTCAAGGTATTTCACACATCTAGGGGTGGAAAAGATGTATCATGATTTGAGCCATCACTACTGGTGGTGTGTATTGAAGAGGGATACCGTGGGGTTTGTGGATGGATGGTTAAACTGTCATAAAGTTAAGTTTGAGCAACAGAGTCTAGGCGGAGTATCTGTGAGGATGCCTATTCCTTCGGAAAAGTAAGAGTGGACTACCAAGGATTTCTTTGTGGGTTTGCCTAATACCCTGGGTGGATATGATTCTATTTGGGTTTTTGTGGATTGATTGACTAAATCTTCCCATTTCATTCCAATCAATATTGACTATATGGATGAGAGCTAGCAGAGGTTTACCTCAGACATATTATTCAGTTACATGGTATCCCTATTTCTATCATTTTAGAATGAGGTTCCTTGTCCACTTCACATTTCTGAAGAGCCTTACAACATGGTTTGGGCACCCATCTTGATATGAGTACAGTCTTTCACGCTCAGACCGATGGACAGTCCGAATGGACTATTCAGGTTCCTAAATATATGTTGTGAGCTTATGTTATAGACTTTGGAGATCATTGGGATAAGCATTTACCTTTAGCAAAATTTTCATATAAAAATATCTATCACTTTTGTATTTAGATGGCTCCTTTTGAGGCATTGTACGGTAAGAGGTGTAGATCTTTGATTGGTTGATTCAATCATTTGAGATGATAATCCTTGATATAGACCTTTTTTGCAATGCTATAGAGCAGGTGCAAGTTATTCAAAGCCGATTATTAATAGCACAGAGCAGGCAAAGGAGTTATGTAGGTCGACGAGTTCAGCACTTTGAGTTTATGGAGGGTGATTGTTTTATGCTAAATATATCACCCATGAAGGGTTTGATGAGATTTGGGAAGAATAGAGAGCTCAGTCCTTGGTTTATTAGCCCATTTAAGATCGTAGAGCGTATTGTAGAGGTGGCTTATAAGTTAATATTTCCACCTAGCATGTCAGCGATGCATCCTACCTTTTATGTTTCTATGTTTTGAAAGTACATTCTAGAAAATTCTTACATTATTCATTATGAGTCTATGACGTTGGATCCATACTTGACCTATGAGGAGGAGCCTGTATTTATTCTAGATAGCAGGTTAAAAAGTTGAGAACTATGGAGATTGCTTCAGTAAAGGTTCAGTAGAAGATCATCTAGTTTCTAAGGCTATGTGGGACATTGAGTCACACATGCATTCTAAGTATCCCCAGCTTTTTTAGGCTGCAAGTACTTTCTATTTCCTTATGTTCAAGGATGAACATGGTTTTTAGTAGTGGATAATGTAATGACCCTAAAGGTCATTTAGGCATTTTTTTATAAAATTTACTATTTTTCCTTTCTCAAGGGTTGACCCGAGTCATAATTATTCAGTTTATGAAGTTCATTCTGAAATCGAAGCTTAAAATTGTGATCTTTGAGAATTTTTTAGTTTTTGGGAGCTTTTGTATTGGAATAGGTGGTTTTAGACCTCACATGGAGTTTTAAGTCTCAGAACAGAATTCTGTTAGTACCACTAGCTCCATAATGTAGAAATTAGTCTAGGAGAACCTCTATTATCAATTTTAGGCCTTCTATGTTGACTTTAGCTCATTAGACGGGATAAGGTTGAGCTTTAAGACCAAAGTTTAATTTCAGTCAACATTTGATCAACGGACACTAATTTTGAATATCGTAAACTCCATTAGATTCAAGAGGTCATTTTTTGTTCTAGGAGGAGGTTTAAAGTATCTTTTGGAAGTTTCGAGTGTAAAAATACCTTTTTGAGTAAAGTTTCCATTTTAGTAAGCTTGGCGGATATCGGGCCAAGGAGTCCTCAAATTTGTATTTTGATGGTTTCATTAATTTTAGAACATTGAATTTAGTAGGTTGGCAAAAGAGTTATGCAAGTCGACGAGTTTGACACTAAGAGTTTATGGAGGGTGATTGTGTTATGCTAAAGGTATCACCCAAAAAGGGTGTGATGAGATTTTGGAATAACGGCAAACTCAATCCTAGGTTTATTGGCCCTTTTGAGATCCTAGAGCATGTCGGAGAGGTGGATTATAAGTTAATATTTCCACCTAACATGTCAGCGATGCATCCTACCTTTCATGTTTCGATGTTTCGAAAGTACATTCCTGAAAAGTATCACATTATTCATTATGAGTCTATGATGTCAGCGATGCATCCTACCTTTCACGTTTCTATGCTTTGAAAATACATTCTTGATGATTCTTGCATTATTAATTATAAGTCCGTCACATCAAATCCAGACTTGACCTATAAGGAGGAGCCTGTATCTAATCTATACAGCAAGGTTAGAAAGTTGAGAACTAATGAGATTGCTTCAGTAAAGGTTCAGTGGAAGCATCGACCAGTTTCTAGGGCTGCATACGAGATTGGTCAGACATGCATGCCAGATATCACAAGCCTTTTTAGTCTTCTTGTACTTTTTATTTCCTTATGTTCGAGGACGAATTGGTTTTTAGTAGTGGATGATTTAGTGAACCTAAATGTTATTTTGGCATTTTTCTATAAAGTTACTACTTTTCCCTTTTCAAGGGTTTCCCCGAGTCATAATTATTCAATTTATGCAGTTGGTTCTGAAATTGAAACCTAAAGTTGTGATCTCTGAGAATTTTTTTAGTTTTTGGGAGCTTTAATATTGAAATAGGTGGTTTTAGACCTCACTTGGAGTTGTGAGTCTCATAACAAAATTACGTCCGTTCTACCAGCTCTGGGATGTAGAAATTAGCCTAGGAAGACTTCGTTATTAGTTTTAGGCCTTCTGTGTTGACTTTAGCTCATTAGATAGGATAAATTTAATTTTTAAGGCTAAAGTTTGACTTTGGTCAATATTTGATCATCGAACGCTTGTATTCCAATTCCGTACATTTCATTTGATTCGGAAGGTCATTTTTCGTCTAGGAGGAGGTTTGAAATATTTTTGGAAGTTCTGGGTGCAAATTACCTTTTTGAGTAAAGTTTTCATTTTAGTAACCCTGGAAGGTATCAGGGAAAGGAGGCCTCGAATTCACATTTTGATGGTTCCATTGAGTTTGGAAAGCTTAATTTAGTGAGGTGGTAGAAGAGTTATACAGGTCCATGAATTTGACACTTAGAGTTTATGGAGGGTGATCGTATTATGCTAAAGGTGTCACTTATGAAAGGTGTGATAAGATTTAGGAAGAATAACGAGCTCAATCCTAGGTTTACTGGCCCTTTTAAGATCCTAGAGCATGTTGGAGAGGTGTCTTATTAAGTTAGCCTTGCCACCTAGCCTGTCAATGGTGCATCCTACCCTTTATTTCTCTATGCTTTGAAAGTACATTCCTGACGATTCTCACATTATTCATTAAGAGTCCATGATGTTGTATCTGAACTTGACCTCTGAGGAGGAGCCTATAGATATTCTAGACGGATAGGTTAGAAAGTTGAAAACTAAGGAGATTGCTTCAGTAAAGGGTCAGTGGAAGCATTGACCAGTTTTTGAGGCTATGTGAGATATTAAGTCAAACATGCATGCCAGATATCCCCAGCTTTTTTAGGCTTTAGGTACTATCTAATTCCTTATGTTCCAAGGGTTGCCCCAAGTCACAATTATTTAGTTTATGCAATTGGTTCTGAAATCTTAGCTTAAAGTTGTGATCTTTGAGAATTCTTTAGTTACTGGGAGCTTTTGTATTAGAATAGGCAGTTTTAGACCTCACTTGGAGTTCTGAGTATCGAAACAGAATTCTGTCAGTTCTATCAGCTTCGTAATGTAGAAATTAGCCTAGAAGGACCTCTATTATTAGTTTTAGACATTCAGTGTTGACTTTACCTCATTAAAAGGGATAAAGTTGAGATATAAGGCCATAGTTGACTTTGGTCAACATTTGATCATCAGACACTCATATTCAAATTTTGTGAATTTTGTTGGATTCGGGAGTTCATTTTTTGGCTAAGAGGAGATATGAAATATTTTTTAGAAGTTCCAAGTGCAAAATTACCTTTTTAAGTAAAGTTTCCATTTTAGTAACCTCAGCGGATAACGGGCCAAGGAGGCCTCAGATTCGCATTTTAATGGTTCTATTGAGTTTGGAACATTGAAGTCAGTGGGGTGGCATATATGGTTTGTTTGCATGGGGTTCTAAATGAATCCTGAGGGTCCTATAGGAGACTAGTTTCACGTGAGATTTTGCTGTCATTCGGCTACTAGTGCAGGATACAGATACTCTTCGAAATTGCGTGACCTTGGGTCGTGATCATATAGGTCTCATATAGGTTCAGATTCCAGAGCGGTGTGATATTTTCCCTTCAATAAAGTTCAAGGCTTTGAGATCTGTGAGTTGAGGTAGCTATTTGTCTTCCGGCAGATGCCTGAACTCTATTTATTTTATGTATTTGATCCATTTGAGGATTTGAGACATTTGAGATTATGAATTTCTTTTGGCTATATATTTCGTTTAGCAGAGGCTTGTACACTTGGACTCCTGTTTTTGGGTGGTTCATAGATAGATTTTTACCTTGCATCTTCTTTATTTCTTGTTGATTATTTATTTTCCGTATTTACCTTTGTAGTATTATACAAGCTTACTTGTCTAAGTGAGTTTCATCATGTGTCATCAACCACTTAAGAGGAAGCCATTGTAAAGAAGTCTACGATATCAGGTGAATAATCTAAGGCTCAAGAGGGTTTATCGAATTCTATGATCTTCGGTCCTTAAACGCCTAAGATAGAAGAACCTACAGGGATTGTTTCACCTCCAGTGTTCCACCAATAGTTCCTACACCAGCTTTAGGTGCCTTAAAGAAGTATATTAAAGGAGAAATCTAGTTCCGTATGCATTTGGTAGCTTCTCAGGCTCATAGAAAAATATGGATATAGTTGTTGTTACTTAGGGAAAGGTAGCCGGATATAGGATTCATGATTTCCTCCAAATGAATATGCATATGTCCATAGGTTCCAATCTTACAAGGACCCTTAACGATTTATTGATAAGTTTTACCAAATCTATAAGGTGATGCATTTATCAGACACAGAGGCCGTTGAACTTCTTCTTATCAATGTAAGGATGTCTTTATTTCTTTGTATGAGATGTGGGAAGCCTAGATGCGTCAGGAATCCCCCTAGCAATCTGGACTGACTCTAAAAGGGCTTTCGATGGATCATTTTTGTCATTAGATCTTATAAAAGCAAGGTTATATGAACTTCTATCCCTGCAATAGCATGATATCAATGCCCAAGAGTATAGTTTATGATTCACTCAGTTGTCTAAGTTTTCTCCATATTTTGTTAGTACCTAGACAATAAGAATTTATTATTTTATAGGTGGACTCAGAGATTATTTGAAGTATTTTCATTCTATTGTTTAGCTAAATAGGACATAGATATAGTGAGGATCGTTGAATACACACTATGATTAGAAAAAGATAAGCATGATCGAAGAGTAGATAGAGAGAAATAGCATTGTAGGAGAGATAAAATGGCTAGCTAGTATCAGGGAAGTAATGAAGCTTCCACCAGTAAAGGGCAACCTAGGATGGCTCATTCATCAGTATGCTCAAATCTAGTGTTCCATCTTAATATTTGAGACCTAGAAAGGAGTAGGGTAAGATTTCCATAGCACCATACCTATGGTTTCAGATAGGCATCAGTCAAGGATGACCACCTCGACCTACATGTACACAGTGTGGTCAAGCTCATGGAGGAATTTTGGTATGGTTCCAATGTATATCATTAGTGAAATATAGAAGGTCACATTGTAAAAAAATTTCTAACTCTTAGAGATAGAAGCAGAGGTGATTGATCACAGCCTGCAGGGTCTATAGTAGCCACATCCTCATCAATACCTTCTCCTTCATGTAATCTTCAAGAATTAGTAAGTAGAGGATTTGGTAGAGGCA
>JBDJHY010041544.1:0-13946 GCA_039654485.1 Withania somnifera
AAAAACAGCTCAAACTCAAAACAAAAACCCCAAACACAGACTTAAGTACCATCTTGACCAAAGTCGGCATTCCGGAGCTAACAAAGTTGTCAAAATTCAATAGCAAGTGCATTTACCACAAATTCACTCTCGAGTTCCATCGTTTAAAAACTGATACTTCAAAATAGGAAAACTGAGATAACAAGCAAACAAGCAATCAGGGCACCGAAATATCGATTCCACAAGTCATAATGACTTGGGGCAACTACCAGACAAATCCAAACACTGAAAAAGGAAGAAAGCATGAAAATGGCCGAACGGGTCATTACACTTGTTTTATTCAAGCATAGAAGCAGTGACGTATTAAATGAGAGGACAAAGAGAGGCATTCAAATGCTACTTACAGCTGAACGAGAGGCCCAACAAATTGTTTATGCTGCCAGAAATTGTATGTGACAGTGGTTTTTCGAAATTAAGCAGCTTATACTCTTCATGAAATTTGTAAGGATTTTTATGCGTTCTGGTACTTTTCAGTTAAAATGACGAGGCTGAGGCAAGAAAAGGAAGAGCTGAGATGGAAGTTACAAATTATCGTTCCATCTGGAAACTGAGTACAAGCAGAAACTATCTGAGGTTTTCCTCTTTTAATTAATCTGTACTTTTTCTTGAATTCAATAACTAGACTTATTTCGATGTTGGTTATCAAAATCAATGGATGCAAAAATTGTAATGGGAACCAGATATATAGTTTAACGAAAGGAACATCCATTCGTGTGTACATTAGAAGATCTGTTTATAGTACTATAAACTTTTTTAATTGATAATTTTTGCACTTAAAATATTTTATTATTTCAGAGAGATTATTATTAAAGTAAAAATTGACTAACCTGACTCCCTTTATAATACAATTGCCATTACGTTTCAACATATCCTATAATTCATACTCTCTTCATTTTATTTTACTGGCCCTCGTATCAAAAATAAATATTTGTTTTATATGTTCGTTCTTTGTAATTTTTCCACACTACCTTCATACTAAATAATTAGAAATGGTAGTAATAGTTAAATGTTGAGTTACAAAGCATTAATAAAAGGTTAGTTTGGAAAAATATTCATCTAATTATTTTTTTAAGTAATTAGGAATTTCCAATGATGATGGGGAAGTGTGCAATATATATTTTTAGGAAGAACTTCATTGGCAAGGTTTACCGAGAAGTGATTTATGAAAAAATCATTAAGTAGAATTGTCATTTTTCTTGAAAAAAATTATATCTTGTAACAAATTATTATTTCACTACCCCATACTTGAAAGACTTAGAATATTCATTTTAACTTTGATCAATTATATACCTCGTTCTTAAAGTATAGTGATTTTATTGAATGATTTCGAAAGGATCAAGATTATCTATCATTATTCATTCGATTTGTATATGGACCAGCGGAAAGTCAGACTCAACCGAAAAGAGGCTTGAGGTAAAAACCAAGCATAAGATTCAGCATTTGAGGAAAGCGATCTCTGAAGTATCTCCAGATGTTATGGCAATGCTAATGTAGTACATTACAACTATTACAACTTCATTTATGAAGGCAACGAAAAATTCTGCTTTTTTACTAAAAATATTTTCCCTCAAGGAGAAATTTTTAGCCAACAAACGAAGAGGTGTTCACGAAAAGTTTCGACATTTTCTTTTCATTTTCCATTTCTCTTCTCTTTCTACCTGTCCCATGTGAAGAGTTTATATCTCTTATATTATAAAATAATATTTCATGAGAATTCAAGTCATATATATTATATAGAAAACACTTAATTTTCCTCTTGTTGTATGTTTGGCTGTTTTATATATTAAAAGAATGTATATGCACTAAGTAGTGTAGAGATTAAGCCTTAAATTTAAAATAACAAAATTCCAAATCATTGATTTCAAAATTTGAAATCATGTCAAACCGGACCTTAATCTTATCATGTTTTCTTTTAGGGTTCATTTGAAAGTCATTTGATAATTAAAATTGGTGCACTTACTGGGATAGTGATTATATAACTTAGTAATTATACAATAAAGTAATTATGATGTTCTCTTTGTTTCTCATAATAAGACTAAATTGTAATTACAAACGTACTGTTTCATTGTACAACTGTAATTATAATATTAAATTGATCTAAAAAATATCTAACTAATCTCTCCGTCCGTTTTTGTTTTCATGGTTTCCTTTTTAGGTCAATGAATACAAACTTTGAGCAATATTTTAACATGTATTTTTTAAACATATTAAAGAAAATGCAACTTATAGTAGTTTTTATATAGTTTATGAATATACGTACATTAATTTTAAAATATTAAATTAATCTAATCTAATTTAATTTTGTGATGCTAGAAAAACAAATTATGTCAATTAAAAAGGAATGAAGGGAGTATAAAAGTTAAATGTGTATATGTGATGTATATATGCATTTATATATATGATATTAAATTGAGTATTTACAGCTTATTGTATCTTAAAAATATATTGACTAATAATCATATTATTTATATGATTATATTTCTGGCCTGGTACAAGAAATGATAAATAATTATACATACTCACATATATACATAAAAAACAATTAGTTATAACAATAAAAAGCTACTATAATTTTATGTGAATTCACTATTTTACTCGTCTATCTAGTTGCTTTATTGTATTTTTGGTTAGCTAGTACTGTTCGTTCGGAGGTTACCGTGGTTGAGATTTGTGCATGTCTTTCATTTTGAATAGTTCGCAAGATGGTAACGTTGACTATAGTCGATAGTTTCTGATAACAAGATCGAAATGACTTTCAACAATTTTATTAGATTCAGAATGTGATTTTTTAAATCAATGGACTTTGTTTGTCCCGGACTTTCGATTGGATTTATGGTTGTTACGCAAGATGTTTGAAACTTTGAGGTTATAAGAGTTTTACTTCAATTGGTATTTGATAAAGAAATCCTCAGATTGGTGCTTTTATGGTCCCATTGAGTAAGAAATGTCACTTTTAGTCTGATAGCACGTGTGGTTTGTGTTTATAGGGTGTTTAGATAAATTTTGAGGATCCCATTATAAATTTTTGTTTTTAGCTTTAGCTGTAGTTCTCTATTTCTGGTGCATGTGTTCCGCATTCTTCACGCTCATAATAACTTTTCTTGTGGTCGCAATAGAGGAGCTTGGTCTAGTATCGAAATCATGTAGAGCATACCCTGATCTCAATGGGTGTGGGTTTTGCCTACTTGTAATCATGATGGAGGTTTCGTGATGCTGAAGAACAAGCATCTGTGTAATTATAATTTTCTTTTTTAGCTTAAGATTCCAAAAATCGAATTTTGAAATTTGAAAATAATTTTTGGCCATTCTAAAGAATATTTTTAAGATTTCTTCTTTTGAAATGGTTCTGAAGAACAATTTTAATATTGTCCAATACTTTATTGATGATTTTACCTTGAAATCAATATTTAAATTAGAAAAAATAAGGAGGGTTTTTGCTACATTTTGAAATAGTGTTTAATCTTTATTTATATTCGATTTTCGATAAAGTTGTACATTTGAGTTACTTCAACTATAGTTTATGAATGGGTTTTAAAATAAAATTGTAGTTTTTTTTTTTTGGAATTGGGATTGACTTTTTAGAGTTGCAATAGAAGTATTGGAATATGGATGCCTACAAATTTGTTTTCTCATTTAGAATACATATTTGACTAGGTTGAGCTCATCTGAAGGTTCTTCAAATATTCAAGACTTTGATTTGATTATTAGTGATATATTTAAGGATAATTGAGGGTTCCATTAATTTTTTTAAGCGTCTAAGTGTTATTCGTTGAAACTACAGTAGTAGAAAATTAGTGATCCCATATAGGTGGAAGGAAAAACATCTATGCAGGTACCATTATATTCTAAAGGTTAGAACTAATGAAATGGTTTAGTTTGGAGATTTCTTTTGACATAAAGAGTTTATGGGATTCATTGAATTATATGTGTATTAAAAAAAAATCTAATTGTAATACAGTTAAAAGTTGTACCCTAATGACTTATATCTCAAAATTTTCTTATGATGTGGTAAACTATGGTTGTTTCAACTATTTTTTCTCTGTTTTGGTTGTTTTATCTTTATTTTGAGATAGTATTGAGGTTTATACCAACGATGAGATAAAGATGTTCAGGCCTTTTTCAGAAATGAGATGTTGGGGTTTCTGTTGATGATGTGGGTCTAAGATATTTTTTGAATGGTCTAAGGTTATTTTTAAATAAAGTCAATATCTTTGATGGTGATGTTGGCTTAAGGTCAGTTTTGGATGATACATGGGCCTCAAAAATCTTAAACGAGTGCTTAATATCCTCGAGGAAAAGTCTGTGTGCAACGAGAAAACATATGCATTATTTCATTTATGTACAATGCATTGGTGTTCAATGGAGATTGAATTGACATTGGTATTCTTTCATACTTATTCTAAATTATTGTGATTTTACTAATCTAGACTGAGGTTTTGTTCTTGTTGTTATTGTTGATATCTACTAGTCTAGGACTATCTTTAATTGGAATACATGTTTGTGTACCGAATGATAGAATAGGATGGGGTAGGGTAGGACCTCGATATTTCTTTGAATTTTGGGTCAGTTGAGGATGATATTAAGTACATGGTACTTACTCTTGCTTTTTTTTTTTTTATATATTTTGAGAGATTTCGATCCTTTCTCTATAAGATTTGATTCTATGTCAAGGCCTTTACCATTGAGAGTTGGTTTAGATACCTTATTCGACCCATAACGTCTTTGGATCCTTCTATGTTTATTCTCTATTTTTTGTTTTCCTTAGAAATTTCTATTATTTTAAAGATGTGTTCAAATAGTATTGACTTGTACTAGTGACTTTTAAATTGTCCAGATTATTTTGAGTATCCTTTTGTAGTATTGAATTTAATTACACGAAGAGATAAGTTTTATGTTATAGTATTTTTAAATTATCATCATTTGCTTATATTTTATATTATAATTGCTGAAGTTGTATTTTATGTTGGCTTACTAGTTAGTGGATTGGATATGTATTATTATATCTAATTTATGTATTACGACTAGTATCATAGTTCTAATTTAAATTGATCTCACAAGTACAAGATGAGGCCAATAGAGTCTTGTGGATCAGTGGGGAGACGTCTGTTGTTTATTATAAATAGGCTATGGAACTTTTATGAAAAATTCTTCTGTCTTTGTTGTTATGTGTGTTTGATTCTATCAAATTAAATAGATTCATTATCTTATTCTCTATAGAGGGCGAGGTATGTACTACGATTGGAAGAAATGATAGTCCATCCTATTACCAATACCTGCTTCTCAGACTGAGATATGCGGGTGAGGTATAGAGCTTTGTAGAGGTCTAAGTTAACCCAAGTCTAGTGGTAGAGCCTAGACAATTGCTCTACTTCTTGATAGGACAAAGTCTCTAAAGCTTGGGTATGATGTTATGATGGATTAGGTTCTTGATAGAGTGATTGGACAAGCTCAGGCATTAGCTGCAGTAGGACCATGCACAAAAGATCAAATGTTTCTTATTCCTCCCTACTCCTAGAGTAGAACTCTATTTCAATAATGAATATAGTCATGAACGAATCCAAATAAGGTTAAAACTAGTTAATCATCCACTCTATAAATGTTGTCGGGGCATGAGTCAACCAAAAGGACGTGATATGGAACTCATAATGGCCATATCTAGTATTAAAGTTGTGTAAGAATGTTCGAGGTCCTATTCTCAACATATTGTAGCCAATATCATGCAAAGCTTCTAGAACAATACTGCACAACGAAGTTGGTAAAAAGAAACATCAATGCCCCCGACTCTAAGGTGATGCCCCCACGTCAATAAAATATGTGTTCTTTATCATCTTGTTCAACTATCGATAAGAAATAAACATATATACATATCCATCCTTTCTCTTTACAAACGAAGCATGAGCAACCCAAAAGGAAACACTAGGTTTCTTAAACCTCTTTCTCAGCAAATCTTAAAAATTCTTCTTTAGTTCCTTCAACTCCATAAAAGCCATATTATTGTTTGGCATAGATATGGACTAAGTATCAAATCTATGTTGATTTCAATATCAATATTGTGTTTTTGTTGAAATACCCATAAAGTCCATGAAAAAGACCTTAATGAACTCTCTAGCTATAAGGACCGAGTCGATAAGAGGAGTTTCAACACGAGTATCTTAAATATGAGCATGATAAGCAAAAAAACCTTTATCTATAATATGTTTTCCTTTATAATAAATATCACGTATTTGGATGAGTGACTGATCTCACCCTTGCACACCAACAAAAATTACCAAGAATAACAAAGGTCAGAATCTTGGCATGACAATTCAACATAGTATGACAAAGAAAAAAACAATCCATGATAAAGATAATATAAAATTAAACAATATTAAGGATAATTATATCCACCCATGTGTCATACCCAATAACGTCAATACATTAAATCAATATCCTTGATACATTGCTTATAATTCACCCAAAAGGGTAGAAACATGAATAGGAATAGTTAGTAGATCACTAATCATATCTAGGTTTGTCACAAAATAAGAAGTTACATATAATTAGGTAGATCTAGGATAAAAAAAACATAGAATCCAATCAGTGGAAAACTAGGATAGTAACTTTTCTTATAACATCTATTTCCTTAGTCTCTATCCTACCTAACAATATTTATTAGCCACATCCGGCCATAGATAGTGTAACTAAATAACCACCCCAAGAACAGGAATGACACTTTTGGTTGTTTTTTCATTTATGTTATTTCTTGTATTTTAGAGCTCATCTGTAGCTACCCAAGGAAATTTATGACCTAATAGGACTAGTGGTTCAGTTCCCAAACGGTTCATTTTAGTTTTATCTTATTTTCTCTATTAAAGCTTTAACTTAGGAAATCATTGACTTTAGTCAATATTTATTAAAGATGAGCTAAGAATAAAATTCTAACAATTCACTTAGCTCCAACACATGGATTTTAATCTATATGTACTGTTTGCTTGGGTTCAAGAGTTTTTGGTGTGAATTTATCTCGTTTACTAGATAGTATTTTTGTTGGGAACTGAAAGTTTTATTTACTTAAATATTTGATTATCGGATCGTTAGATTGGATATTAAAAAGGCCCATCAACTTTAAAACATAATGTTTAGGTTAATTATATTGTTGGTTTTCTTCTCAAAGCAGTTGGACACATTTTAGGTTCTCGGTTAGATATTTGGTTAATTTGGCTTAGTATTGATTTTGGTCAATATTTTGTAAAAAAAATCTCAAATGTGAATTTTTTCAACGACATTGAGTCCAAATTACAGTTCATACAAAATTAACATTTTTCATTTGTTTGAATTGGATTGAGTGTGCCCAAAGGACCTGTTCTAAATCCTTGACGTGGCTTCTTTTTTTTGTGAATTGCAACACCTATGCCACTTTTGATCCTTTTACTCAATTGTGGTAGGAGACGCGATCATATCCCTGTCCTTCTTCTTTTGTCAGTTATATAACACAAATGAGACGTTTTTGGCTCGGGTCTTTTCCTCACCCTAAGGAGCGATCATCCCATTTGGCACATTAGTAGTGGTCTCTATGTGGCATGTTTGGCACGATCGGTCTACCTAGTACTGATAGAGTTGTACTGTTCCCAACTATATATTTTCTAACTTTAGAATATTAGACATTCTTCATGAAAATTCTCCATTTCTCTTAACAACAAAATTATATTTTCCTATGGTAATTACTTACTATAACTTAGATAAGTGTGTGGGTATAAAAATTACTCTTTCCTTTTTGGTTTTGGTAAGTTTTCTCTTTCGAAATTTCATGCTTCATGGTGTAATTCCTCTTCTTCTTTCTTAGTAAATTCTTGGTTTTATTTTAGGTTTCTCTTAGCTATGGTGAACCAAATCGAGGTGCTTGTAGCTACGTCTTTCCTTCATGACTAATAATCCTCTATAAATATGTACGTAATTTACCCTTTGATTTTTTAACTTTTGTAAACTTTTGCAAGAATATTTCACCTTTACAAATATTTTTTCTCTAGGCTATTTTTACTACGTTCCTTACCCTAAATATGCTCATCTTTTAGTCATGTTTTCCCGCTATTGCTTGAAATCCCATGGTAACATTGATATTTATTTGGTTAACAGGCCCCACAATCTAGTTTTGAACCAAATTATATCTTAGCTACATTCTTATAATAAATTATATTATTCGACTTGTATTAACGTGTAGATTATTATTTTATAGTTTCAACATTGTTTAAAGATTTCAGAGCTGATGAACCGATTCTATGGATTTTTGTCAGCTTTTCTTTTACACCAAGTAACCTGTGACTTACTGATCCTATATAGTCTTTATATTTTGATGTAACGATGTTATTTAGCTTACTTTAGGTTAGGTTTCTAGGTTTGCACCATTCACCTTCTGTTCGCTCTTTTTGTTCATTTCTTCACTTGTTTCGCTTGATTTTTGTGTGGTATGACATCATGCAAAGTACCAGTTGCAAGTGCCTCAAATGCAGGCAACACAACCCTAATAACTAAGAATTTACTAAAGAAACAAGAAGCGGAATTTAACCATGGAAGCTTTAAGTTTTGAAGGAGAAAACTTACCAAAACCAATAGGGAAGGAGTAATACACTATCGAAAACATTATTCCCAACTTCTTTTCACTAATCGTCAATAGGTTGTAGCCTAGCCTCATATTATTCTTCGAAAACACGTTTACACCCTATAGATGATCAAAAATTCATAAGTCCAAAACATCGGATCCTTATAATTAACTGCCACCTTATTCAACTATTATTAATCAATACACATCTACATTTACCCATCTTTCTTATTTACAAATCAAACTGGAGTATCACAAGGGGAAACACGTGACTCGATAAACGTCTTACCCAACAAATCCAGAAGATGAATCTTAAGCTTATTTAACTCAGTTGCATATGTACTATAAGAAGAAATGGTAATGGTCCTGGTGCCCGACTCTAACTTAATATTAAAATAAATATACTTCTCAGTTTTAAGGCTAGGTAGGTCAGTGGGGAAGAAATCAACAAATTCACTAACTATGTGTAGAAATTAAGGGTAGGAGGATTGACACTAACAACAAATATATAGTATAGTTAAGCCAAGCACCCCTATAAAGCTATTCTTAAATCCTAAGGATAGGAAATGATCCAAGATGCTACAAGTAACAGAACCCTTCCGTACGACTAGGGATATACCAGACATGGATAAGGTAATAGAATTGGAAAAATCCAAAACTATATGGTGGGGGATAACTAATCCATTCCAAGAATCATATCAAAATCCAACATATCTAAAACAAACTCAAAATCCAACATATCTAAAACAAACAAGTCAAAGCAGGTCTCCTAACCCTAATATAAGATAAATAAGATATTACTACCTGATCCACTACTAAAAAATCACCTATTGGGGTAGGAATAGATAGAGACTCACCATCAAATCCTAAAAATGGTATAAAATAAGTAAATACATATAAACATGTATATCATGGATTAAATAGAGTTAATTATCTCTAATGAAAAAAAATCATACCTGCAATCAAATAATCCAATACATATACCTCCATTTACCTTGAAAACATAAAACTGACAGTGGACATCACTTGGTCAACCACCCGCACGACCACTAGATCTACCACGGTGGTCTTCACCATCCTAGGCTGGCACTAATCTTAAGGGATAACTAGTATAAGCCACTGCTAAATCATTCTAGGCTATGTCTAAGCTCTTTGATAGTGCCTCATAATGACATAAATAACAAGGCCCTATTAGCATAACCTTGTGATAAAACCTGCTATACTAGAATGGAAACCAAAGCTTGATCCCGTAGATGAACCCCAAAGTCGCTCATACACTAGCCTAGATATGATGTACAAAGTGAAGCATGAACCAGTCTATTAGTTTGAATCTGATGCTTGTACTACAGACAACCACTGCCACCCGAGTAGGAACCACTAAAACAACCCTGTTAGCATGGCCTTTTATTGCTACCCCTTGGGCCTCGCGATATAAGTCCTCCATAGATAAAGTACGATCAAACACTATGGAAAAGGAATGATCTTGCACTATAAATATATCTATGGCCTCACAAAGCTTCATCCTCAGATAAAAAGTAAAACACCAAACCTTCTCCTTCTCTGTGGGAATAAGTATAACCCTGTACATATACATATGATAGAAATAATCCTCGTTTGTGCAAAATGAAACTATACCCCTACTTCAGGTGGCAAACATCTTCCCTCAGATGTTATCCCTCAACATGTGACACAAACAACTCTGTGAAAGTCTCTTCAAACAAGCCCCACGTCATAGGAAGCAACTATGCTAGTCCATACGTCATATGGGCCCTCTACTACTACTTAGCTAAAACGCTTATAAAATAAGATATAGTCAACCCTATGTGTATCCATTATCTTGAGGTCAAACAATCCCATCGTAAAACAAATAATAAATCCACGGGCATCCTCTCCAGTGGTACCAGCGAACCTCGATATCCTTAATTGTAAATGTCTACTTAGAAACTTCTGCTCCACCTATTTCAGGGGTGGTCATGGGGCTAAAGTATATAAAAAGTGTAGGTACCAGGAGAATCTACTAGAAACAGAAGGATACAATACTAAATTATAGGCACACAAGGATGCTATTTGATTAGATGTCTATGCCTATCAGATTGCTAACCCATACATACTTAATAATTTAGCACTATGCCTCAAAATCAATGCTAAGGGCTGGCACATATGTTAGAGATAGTGGTGCATGGCCTTGGGCCTACCAGCTACTAAGATTGCAACTGGATCGTTTACTGGTCTAGAATTAGCTCTAGATCAACGATTTTCTCTAGAGCACTTACTAAAGTAGTAGATTTGTCTTACTTTATAGTATGGGCAAGTCCTCAGCCTTGGGTTTGAGCTTTAGAATGACCCTTAGCTGGAGCCTTACTTCTAGGGTAGAATGCTCGTCCTCTTTGTGTCACGATTCAAAAATTGAGTTGTGATGGAATCTACATGTCATGTGTAGATAATCCTAAAGACGAGAGTGGATAGTGGTTGGTCAGTAGCAAGAACAAAAAAACCAAGAAGAAGAAGAAAGAGAGAAGATAGGCATAATAGAACCTCAC
The DNA here is from genome assembly GCA_039654485.1 of Withania somnifera. Classification (NCBI taxonomy): domain Eukaryota; kingdom Viridiplantae; phylum Streptophyta; class Magnoliopsida; order Solanales; family Solanaceae; genus Withania; species Withania somnifera. The sequence goes on from JBDJHY010041544.1 coordinate 11,155, forward strand.
GAATACATAACAAAAAACGATATAACCTCCAAAATATTATTTCATGGATGTCTAGCATCTATATATATGAAGTACTGAATAAAACCCACGGTGGAGCAGAAATAAAAAAATAGCTATCCAAGACCCAACTAGGAATACTCTATCACCGAAAGGAAAATCGATAAGCAAAGACAAAGATTGCTCGCCGAAAATATAGAAATCACACTAGCTAATGTGCTCGAACATGTCCGTCTGAATAGCTCATGCAAAGACCTACATTAGGAAAGGATGTTGAAATGTAGAGTGAGTACTAAAAACAACGAGTACCCAATAAGCTTCATAGGACGACCGGGAACCAATAAGAAAATAAGTTAAAGAAAGATTAAATAAAGTAGCTTAGTGGTACAATAACGAACAACCCAAAAGAGGTCGATACCATAATATCTAGTAGGGACAGGGAAATGGGTTAGTCATCAACATATACAGTATCGGCTAACAGGTATATAGGGTCCACTAACAGGATGGGACACCCACACACCCACATAAACTCAGGTTAAAACAAAATTAGAACTATAGGAAACACTTACCCAAAACTCTAATTTAACTAGTACACATACGAACCTACCAACGTAGGAATGAGGTCAATAATATAGCTACTAGAAGTAACAGTAATAGTAGTAAGGAAAAAGATCAATTGCACTAGCGGGTAGAATTCAGTTCTAGCTAGTAATTATCACATAAGTTTACCATATACCCCATGAAACCTCCCTCGTAGGCCTTAGGGAGTACAAGTCAATACAGGAAGATGTAATGCAAAGGGAGGGGGGTATTTTAATAGTAAAGAGAATACCAGCATGTTCTCTCTCTTGTATAGTCCTGGGTCAAGAGAGACTATGTTGGAAGTCTAACTAATTATTAGTGTTTCCCTCTCTAGGATGGTTCTGAATTAAGAGAGCTACAAAATAAGTAAGAAGATTTATCGGTAGGCACCCTCCAGGAGATAAACCCGAGTAAAGACGGGTTGTAAAAGGATAGATAATTTTTAGCATGCTCCCTCTCTTAGATAGTACTAAGTCAAGAGGCTCCTATAAAGGGCTCGAACCATATATCATGAATAAGAGTGTCGGGATACTCCCTCGCTAGGTAAGTCCTGAATCAAGAAGGACCCATAGAGGACTCGAACCGCATACCCTGAAACTAAAAGTTGACATTCTCCCTCTCTAGGATGGTCCTGAATCGAGAGGGACAAAAGAGGAAACAAACATACACCATTATTTCCCCATATACCCCTCCCCCGGTCTGCCTATCATGCTTAAATCATAGAGACCTGGTCGACATTGTCCATGAAGGGACTCAAACCCACATACAAAAAATAAGCCCACCAGTAGTATAGTAATAAATGAAAAAGCCAACACTCGGGATCATTCCATACATCATTTCTTAGTGGGACGCAAGTACTTCCATATAGCCATAATCCTTATAGTAGAAAGATTACACTAGTGGCATGTAGGAAATATCCTGATGTCATTGTAATCGCATAGGAATGGCCTCAGATATTGGAGTAAAATAGCTATACCGATTGTAGCACAGACACAAATGATATAAGTAAGTGAAACTCTCTTCCCATCAAGACCCTATAAACATCTAATTATTGCTATTAGATATTTCAACACATACGTACGACACAGAACTAGATGATCGGCGGCTGGTCTAAGGCTGATGATTGGAATCTAAAGGATGAATGCCAAGGCCTAGGAATGAGGTATAACCTCCCCTAAACAAACTATGGTTCCGTAAATGGTTAACCTAAAAAGTGGTGCCACAACGTCTAAATTCGCAAGTACATAACTATACAAGAGGAACTATACAGTCATCATAGCTTAGCCAAATACCCTCACTCCAAGAATCGTACCAGACTAGGGAAAAATATCACCATACAAGGATGCTAACTACCCAACACAGCTGTCTTTAACTAGGAAAAATTACCATAATGCTAGGAAGCTACAACCCAACATAACTATAACTGGAAAAACACAAGGTCACAATGTGAAGCAGCTAAAAACCCAACATAGTCGTACCATACCCAACTAGGTAAGAGATAATCACATAGGGATACTAAAAGATCAAAAACTACACATACATCTATATATAGCACCTAAAAGGTTCCATATTTTCCACAGTTATGGATAATAACTCAGGTAAAACAAAAATAATCAGCTTACCTAGATAGGATCTAAAGCCACCAACCTATATCGAGGGATAGATGCTAATCTCATATCACTAGTTTAATCCCCTCCCCAACCATACTACAGTCCAGACTACGCATATGAAGACACTTATCAAAGGTGTTACTCCTCCCACTAGCCATGCTACAGTTAAGAGATAGCACGAAACACGCGGATATGGCAATACGTCCTTAAGATAAGTAGTTAAGCTACAAACCAGTAAAATAGGCCATAGGACGGATAAGTAAGAATATCAGTGCCCAAGTAATCATCCCATCCCTTAGCTAGTGCTTTACCATACATATACTATACAAATACCCAATTGAAGAATATAGGTTGTAGCATACCTGGATTATGGCGATATCCTCGAGATGTGGGCCAAAAATGTCCAAGATTATGTACGTAACTTAGAATTATGCAATGATAGAAAAAACGTACCATATATCTATCACGACCCAAAATCTCATGTCATGATGGCATCTACATCCCTCTTATAGACAAGCCTAACCCTATAATGCGAAGCTACGTGCAATGGGCTATAGACTCTCAGAATGAACGAATACAGCAAAATGAAAGAATAAACAATAC
>JBDJHY010041651.1:0-23951 GCA_039654485.1 Withania somnifera
ATATATGCACTACAAATAAAGGATCAAATGGTAGCATATAGCTAAGTAATTATTAGAAATTAAACTCAAAAAACCTAACTGGCATCCCATACCACCGGTAAGTACAAATAGCACAACAAAACAAACAGGGACTTCCACTTTAAGCCCGATGAGCATAAATAATATGAAGGTAATACATGGGGTTGCAGGAATGTAAAATAGAGAAGTATCAGGTAGTGCCAACACCATCCTCTAAATAAATTCGAATCTCAGATCTTCTACAACTCGGAGGACCATGCCTCACCCTTAAAAGAAGGATCTAAGAACAAACAGTGCGAATAGCAGGGTTTGCTCCCATGAGGACGAGCCTCTATTGGATTGTAGGTTCGATGCCCCATTAGTTCCAAACTCAAGGTCTATGCCCTGGAGGACAGTCCTCAAATAAATGTAGGGTTTGTGCTTATCAGTGCCAAACTCAAGGTCTACGCCTTGGAGGACCGCGCCTCTAATAAAATATAGGATTCGTTCCCCCATCAGTACTATACTCGGGGTCTATACCATGATGTACCACTCCTTTAATCAGCTGTAGGGTTTGTGCCCTATTAGTTCAAAACCCATGGTCGTCGCCCTGGAGGGCCACTACTCTAATAAAATGTAGGGTTTGTGCCCCATTAGTGCCAAACTCAGGGTCAACATCCCAGAGGACTACTCCTCTAATAAAACATAGGGTCTATGACCTATAAGTGAGAAACTCAGGGTGTACGCGCTGAAGGACCGTGCTTTTAGTCAAAAGTAGGCTTTGTGCCCTATTAGTTCAAAACTCAGGTTCAACGCCCCGAATGACTGCACGTCTAATGTAATGTAGGGTTTGTTCCACATAAGTGCAAAACTTAGGGTCTGCACCCCATAGGACTATGCCTTTAATCAAATATAGGGTTTGACCCTATCAGGCAAACCTCAATCCAAACAGTATTATACAGATTCCCTATCACAACGATGCTAATAATATTGGACATAGAAAGAAACCATAGTCTATGATCGGCTAAAGGACACCAGCTAAAAGCTCATCTCATCACACTAACTTGAATAGCTCCCAAGGTCTATAGCCCCCACGCGGTGAGGCTAGGACCCGGGCATACAACCCTTTACCCTCTATGCCGTTTCACAAGCCCCCTAAAACCAATATAAAGTTATCAAAAGTTAGCTAAAAATACAATGATAAACGTAAATCCCAACCTACACTGCTGTCCATATCACAAGCACAAAATCATATCTCAGTCTACAATGCACATAAATAAACCTAGCCTACTTGGGCACCGACGAAAGTGCCCAAAACACACGTACTATAGCCCCAAAGCTCCTAATGCAGCCGAAGTAACCCAAAAATATAATATCACGAATTAGGGATTAAAATATGTAGATGATACCCATTTTTAAATCAAAAACCTGGGTCACAAACGTGCCCTAAGACAGACCCGCGAGCTCTACAACCCAAAAAATTAATCTTAGAATACCAGCGCAAAGGGTTCCTATCTAGGAACATGTGGTTTGATCTTGAGCCTAGAAAGACCACCGAAATGTCACCAAAATAGCCCTGAAGTGGCATGATCAAAAGTGCAAAACATTGCAAAATCACAAAAAGCTAAAACGGAAGGAATACGCACTCGAACTAGTATATCGCCTGAACACAGAGTACAACCCAACAACCAACACAAGAATGGATAGTGGTCTAATTTAATATTAGGGAAAATAGTCATCAACTTAATTAATGACTTAAAATGGTGAAAATCCTCCGTCTTTGTGGAAATAACGAAGAAAAAACAACTTACCAATGAGAAGGAGGGTGACAGTGAGCTTGGGGAAGGGCTTCCTTCAGCCGAGCTTCATTTATGACATAAATAGATATTGTGATGAAGGAGAAAATAAGGTAGAAAATGTAGAAATGATCAAAAATTTTGAGGAAACAATTTATATATTGTCAGCTATTTATGCATCATAATCACACTTGCAAGGGTTCACAATTGTCATGAGATGATGCGCTAGGCAACATGATTGTGTGGCTGGTGATTGTAATCGTGAAGACTAGATTGGAACAAATTAATGCAATCGCATGAAAGAGGACACGATCGTGTAGAATAATAAGAGAAAGCATCACGATCATGGGGCGACTCCATGATCATAAAAAAGAAATCCACCTGAGTTTGCTTGATAGGAAAAAATCTTCAATAAGGAAAAGGCCCAAAATACCATACGTAAAGAGTTTATGGTCTAATTTACATAGAAAAACTATGCATACATAACCAAAATAACAATTCAGACTCAACAGTTGTTGATGAAGTAGGCATATGAGTCTATTTTAGAAGAACGTTGACCAAGTCAACATATTAGGACAAAACTCACAACTTCCATCAATAATTTTAAAAAATGCAATGGCAGCTCAAGGAAGCGAATCATTGACTCAACTTGTCAAAATCAATGTTTTGGAGTTGATGGAATCGTCAGAATTCTGATCAGACACTCCGATCACCGAAAGACCACCCAGGATCTAAAATTAACTTTGGTTGGGCTAGATTTCCCCAAAACAGCTCAAACTCAAAACAAAAAGCCTAGAACATGAACTTAAGGTCCACCTAGACAAAAGTCGGCATTACGGAGCTAATGGAACTGTTGGAATTTGATTCATTGAATATTTACTACAATTTCAATTACAAGTTCCACTATTTCAAAATTGAAACTTCGAAATATGGAAATTGAGATAATAGGAAAATGAGCTTCCATGGCACCGAGATACTTGTCCTAGTAAGTCATAAATGACCTGGGCTACTATTAGACAACTTTAAACACATAAAGAGACGTAAATCAAAGAAATGACCAATCGGGTCATTACATTAGTGTAAGTGGGAGGGGATTACTATATGTCAGACCATCCCCGCACATATAGAGGTTATGATTACATTTGAGTCATTGTGGATAAACTAAACAAATCATATCACTTCATGCTAACATACTAATCTTCAGGTGCGGAGAGACTATCTGAGTTCAATGTTCGCAAGATTTTTATACTTCATAGTGTACCATTTCCATTATATCTTACAAAGAATTCATTTTACCTCACAGTTTTGGAGGTTGGTGCAAAGAGATAATGGTACTGAGGTGGCCTTGAGTACAACGTTTCACCCTTAGACCGATGGTAGTATGAAAGGAATATTTAGGTACTTTAGGATATGTTGTGGGCCTATTCTTTTTGATTTGGTTATAGGTGGGATAGGCATTTTTATTTAGCAAAGTATTTGTTATAAAAAAGTTATCATTCAAGCATTCAGATGGTGCCTTTTAAGGCAGGCATTGCAGATTGCGTAATGGTTTGTCTTGTGGTAGAAAGGTTTCATCCAAGTGTCCCGATCGGGTTTGGCATACCACAGACATGTTAGTTATTCACGATAGGCTTTGGATATTTTATAGAAGGTAGAAGCCCTAAGTGGATGGTAGAATTTATCCCTTAGAGTTCAGTATTTCTTATATAGTCTTCCTTTGAGTGTCTCCCATGAAGGGAGTTATGAGGTTTGGTAGGCAGGTTAAGCTTGTCTTCGGGTTTATTGGGCCTTGTGAGATCACTTAGAGGGTTGTAGGTGTTTTCTACATGCTTTATTACGTCAAGAGATAAATTTTTTCTATCTGGTATTTTATGTATCTATGCTTTGCATACATATTCCTGACCCAGTATTTCATAAAGGTGCAGATTGATGACACTTTGACTTATGTTAAGGAGCCAAGGGTCATTATAGATAGGGATGTGAGGCAACTCATATCTAGATATATTTCGATGGTGAAGGTTCATTTTCACATAGACTAGTCAAGGAGTCAACCGAGGAGACAGAGCATGATATGTAAGCCTAGTATTCACAATTGTTTAATCCTTCAGGTACTACACTTTCCCTGACTTTCCAGGATGAACATTATGTTTAGTGGTGTATATTATAATGATCTGCATATTTATTTACTTGAATTTTGGTTTCTTTTGTGTTTTAGAGCTTTCTATTATCTGCACCAAGTTATTTATTACTTTTTGAGAATGATAGTTTTTTCCCTGGTAATTTTATACCTTGTTATCTCAGTTTCTCTGTGTTGATTTAACCTTGAACCAGTGGAACTCGAGAGTGAATTCTTAGTAATCAGGATTTAAGTCAGAATCTGGCTCTTCCATTAGCTTCGAAACACTAACTTTGGTCTATTTTGTCAGTTGGTTCATGTCTGGGGTTCTTCATTTTCATTTTAAACTATTTTATGGAAATTCAGTTTTAGTGATCGGAGCATAAGATTGGAATTCTGACTCTTCCATCAGCTTTGGAATGATTTTTTTCTAGTTGGTTCATTGGTACGCTTTTGGAGGTGTTCGGGCTAAATTTTACGGTATTTCTGCAAAGTTAGATATTTAGCCCTTTTTAATTGGTTGGGTTTTTGGGTTCGTTTAGCTCAAACAACCTCCATTGGTTTTTTGGTAGATTCGTTGATTCTAGAATATGTTTTTCATGTAAGATGAATATTTGGTTTGGTGTTGTTGGAATTCATTTTAGTCCCGACCCCTTATTGGAAAATTTAGTTTATTGAAAGAAAGTCTACAGATCCAGGTGTTCAATGTGTTCCTGCTAAAAGAGAAGGAAAACACATTGTGGTCGTGGCGCAATAGGTGCAATTGTGTGAAAGGAGGAAAATAATACTTAAATCATATGCGTCATAAGAGAGTGATCGTGATGAACACCTGGATTTGCATATTTTTCTACATCAATTGAATTTTCCAATAAGGGATAAAAAATGTAAAGGAGTCAAAAAAAAAAAAAAAAAAAAAAAAAACAAAACAAATATGTATCTTGTATAAAAAGACATATTATGGACTTAACAAACTTGAAGAAACAACCAGCAGAGGTTGGTTGAGGAGTATTAGCCTTTAACCCAAACCGATTAAAAAGGGCATACTTTTTAAATATCCATAATTACCATCAAATCGAGCCTGAACACCTTCAAAAGCATACTATTGACCATACTAGACAAAACTCTCAGAGCTTATGGAAGTCTTAGAATTCTGATCCGGTGCTTCAAACATAAAAATTCATCCATGAATAAAAAATGAACTACAGATAAACTCAAAACAAAAATCCTAGGACATGAACTAAAGGTCCAACTAGACGAAACTCAACATTTCAGAACCAATAGATCTGTCGGAATCTTATTTTGAGAGAGTTTAATATGAATTCACACTAAAATTCCACTATTTCAAGGTTAACCCATATAAATAGGAAAACTGAGATAATAGACTATATAACATTCAAGGAACAAAAATAATGGTCCCAACAAGTCATAATGACTTGTCGCAGCAAAGGAAAGCTCTAAAATATAGAAAAAAAACCTAAGGCAAGTAAATAACCACATTGTTTATTATAAGTTTAGGTAAAGGATGTTGGAGTAGTACTCAGGGACTGAGTACCCATATGGACCTCCTCCATAACCCCAGCTAGGGTCTCATGTGCATCAGAACTAGGGTCTCTATCAACCGACAAGTGGTGAGTATGCACTATCTGCCAAAAGAGTGAAGCCAAGTGACATATAGTATGTGTCCCATGAGTGAGAGGTAATTTCTTTCTTTTGAAATTGAACAACATGATTCAAAGCTCTTTTCGGATCGAACCTTCTTTTTTTCCGAACGAGAAGAAAGAGAAATTGGAGTTTCTATCTGAAAACCAGCTACAACATTAGATGAGCACTTCCTGAAACCTACACAAGTACTATGCACGAGGAAAAGAAACAAAAAGGGAATTAATTCCTACAGTTCCCTATTGCCTACGAAAGATAGGATACAAATGTGTCCATATCAATCACAGGACCCTATCGATACTTGGTCAAATTTTAAAGAAACCAAGGAATCCTAAGGTTAGATACCATATTTTCATAATCCAAAACTCAAATCGGGATGGCGCCTATGATCCCACAAGTAGGCCAGCCAACCCCTCGGCTAGGAGTGACAACCATTGAATTGACACTAGATAACCAACAGTAATATAAGAAGAAAGAGGTAAGATGAAAGATATATACAACAATATACATATATAAAACACCTTCAAAACCTGGTAACTGTGACCAGATAGAGCTAAAGAATAACAGAGTAACATAAAGTAATATATACAACTACTTTACCTGGAGAGAAAAATTGTCATGACTAGAAATCTCAGGTCATGATGGCATCTACAACCCGAAGCTACGATCAATGGGCTATAAACTCTAAAAATATCCAATGCAGTAAAGAAAGACTTAAACAATACATAAAGAACGAAGGCTAGAAGAAAATCATACATAACCCAAAAACCAAAACCTGGTGTCAGTGGCATATAAAGCTATTATAAGAATAACTACACGATATATGGTACAAAGTAACTCCTACAAGATATAATACACAGGGCCTGCTGTAGATCAAATAAAGTAAGCCAGAATCAAGAGACTCAGAATGGAAAGCTTATCGTAATATTCGTAATCGGCTAAATCTACTCAGCATGATTATGGCATCTCCGATAACCCTTGCCGGTATTTGCAACACTGAAAAAAAGGTACAAAAGTGCAACATACGTTCCAAACAAGGTACTCAGTAGAGCTCATCGGCCGACTAGGTTAAAAAAAATGCGAGTAATAAGGTGAAGAGGTAAAAAAAGTCAATAATTATGAAAACAGTTAGACAAATAGATAAGTAGAATGGTGAGGTGTCGTATGTGGAAGTGCATTACTAAAAGAACTAAACATGGCAGACACAATCCACATTGGTCACTATTTAAAATCCCTAAATAAAGTTAGGGAACATACTTGTGTTCCAGCTCAGCCAAACCCCACTAATTGTAATACTATATATTCATGTATCACGAGTAAACATAGAATAGAGGAACACAAATAAGTACAAAATAGAAAGTAAATACACAAAACCTACCTTACGCCCTATCCCACCGGTAAGCACAAACAACACAGAAAAACCCATTGTGACTCTCTCCAAAAGCTCGATAGCCACACACCATACTAAGGAAAACACACAGAGGCAAAGGAAAAGTAAAGGGGAGCAGCATCCTAAGTACCAACAACAAGGGCCTTACCTTTTGAGTTCCAACAACTGGGGCCTAGCCCTCTATCAGCGCCAACAACCCGGGGCCTCGCCCCCATAATACCAATCTTGGGAACATGCCCCTTGTCAGTACTGGTAACTCGGGCCTCGACCTAATAATACAAAAACCCAGGGCCTCACCCCCTATTGGTGCTAATAATCGGGGCTTCGTCCCCCGTCCCCGCACATATCAAATAATAAGCCAATTAATAATATACAGGAGTCTCAAAATAAACACAACAATATATGAATAATAATCGAAATAAAGAGTAATAGAGTCTAGGATGGGCCAAAGACCACCTATTAAGAACTTATCTCACCAGAATCATCGTGAAAAAACTAAAACAACTTCAAGGGTCTATGGCCTCCACACAGTGGCCAAGACCAGGCGTACAACCCCACACCCTAAAAGCCCTCACACGGGCCCATATAATCCAACAAGATAATAGGAATAATACAATGATCAACCTAACAAAGAGCCCAAACTAATAGCCATATCACAAGCACTAATAATAACCTAGTCTACACTACACATAAATAAACCTAGCCAACTGGATATCGGCAAAAATCCCCGAAGTGTGCACACTCTGAAACCCAAAGGTCTAACACAGTTGATATCACCTGAAACTATATTATGAGTCCATGGATAAAAATGTAGAGATAAAGACCCATATTGCAATTACAAACTCGACTCAAAAATGGGCCCCATAGACCAAAAAATTAAACTAAGTATACTAGCGTAAAGCCCTAAGATCAAAAGACTCGTGGTCCAAATTTGAGCTTAAGGTGGTAATATATCGAAGGACAAAACGAGGTTCAAAGTAAAAAAATAAATACATTTTGCATAACTTAAAGAAAAGAGGAAATAATGAGAAATACAAGGAAAACCAAGCACCATGAAATCCCACGATCATGCATGCAACACCCCACAACTCCCCTAGGCTTATAACACCTAATACCATCTCAAAAACCCATACTTAAGCAAAGAAATGAAATGGAGTAGGCTGGAAAATGAAGGGGAAATCCCCTATATAGAGGCTGCAGGGCCACTGGGGAGCCATTCTAGCTGCTAGGGCGACCTCACTAGTGCGGCCCCCTTGGTGCAGGGGAAACTTCGCAAGGGTGGCCCCCTGGGCCAGGTGTGATCTGTGACCTGCAGTTGAACTAAGGAAAATTAGAGAACCTCGAGGGGCCTAAAATGAACATACCAAGCCTAATTCTAGCAAAGTAAAAGCTCATTTTGGGTGGAAAACACACTACAGACCCAAAAAAATTGATGAACCAACCAACCGAGGTGGTTTAAGGGAAAAGGGCCCTAAACTCAAAATTATCGAAATGTGCAAAACTAAGGACTCTCCACAAACATACTCAAAACAAGCTTTGACACAACGAGAAAAAAGGCAAGGACTCACCTAGCCCAAAATCAACATTTCTAAGCTGATGTAATCGTCAGAATCCTGATTTGATACTCCGATAATAAGAGAGACACCCAGTTTTCAAAATGAGCTTTGGCTGGGCTAAATTTAATAAAGCAACCCAAAATAAAAATGAAAAGCCCATGAATTGAACCTAACATCCACCTAGATGAAAGTCAGCAATTTTGAGCTAGCAGGACGGTCAAAATTAAAATCCGAACGCTTTTAGTTCTATTTCAATCTGAAGTTCCACTATTTCAAAATTGAACTTCAATAGGGACACATAGATAATGAGCAAACAAGTCTCCAAAACACCAAGCTACCGGTCCAAAAAAGTCATAAACAACTTGGGGAAACTACAAAATAGCCTTAAAGATAGGAAATTACCGAACAGTTCATTACAACATCCACCATTAAAAAGGACTTTCATCCTCGAAAGTCAAGGATGAAGTAGTACCTGAAGGCTCAAACAGTTGTGGATACTGGGCTTGAATATCAAGCTCTATATCCCAGGTAGCCTCTTCGATTGGTCGATGTGCCCAACAAGCCTTTACTACCGAAATCTCCTTGAACCTGAGATTCCTTACATCTGTATTTATAATAGACTAATGCTCCTGATTATAGATCAGGTATCATTAACCATCACATCCTCTTGAAGAAGGAAATCAATATATAGTAGTGGAGCATCGATACATGGAATTTTGGATTAACTACAACCAACTCAGGTGCAAGGCAAGTCGATAGGCAACCCCTCAAACTCTATGCAAGATCTTATATGACCCAATGTACCAGGGGCTAAGCTTGCATCGACGACAAAACCTTATGATGCCTTTCATGGGCGAGACTTTAAGGAAGACCAAGTTTCCAACACTGAACTCTATGGGCCAAAGCCTACTATCTGTATAGGACTTATGCCTACTCTAGGCTTCTCGTAGCCTATACTAAATTAGTCTGACCCAATTTCTAATATTGCGGAGCCAATCGAAACTCTGGAGTTGACCCTCACCACAACTAAACAAACCAATGGGCTATCTATAATGCAATCAATACAAGGCCTCAAATGGAGCCATCTGGATACTGGAGTGGTAGTTGTTATTGTATGTAAACTCTGCCAAGGTCAAGTGCCGGCCCAACTACTTCCAAAATTAAAAATACTGGCACACAACATATCCTGAAGTACCTGAATGGTCCTCTTAGAGTGCCCATCTATCTGTAAGTGAAATGCTATACTCAAATCGACCTCTGTAACCAACTTTCTTTAAATCGATCTCTAGAATCACGAGGTGAACTTTCTGCCCTAATTGAATATGATAGATACCAGTACTCCATGGTGTTTAACTATCTTATGGACATATAATTCAGCCAACCTCTCTATATACCAAGTCAAATAAGTTGGTAGGAAGTAAGTTGACTTGGTAAATTGATCCACGATGACCCATATGTAATCAAACCCTCTAGAAGTATAGGGAAGGCCTGTGATAAAGTCTATAGTAATCCGCTCAAACTTCAACTCAAGGATAGGGAGCCTCTGCATCTCACTGCCCGACCACTGGTGGTCGAACTTTACTTAATAATAGTTCAACTAAGAAATAAAGGACATAATGGACCTCCGCATACATTACCACAAGTAGTGCTTCCTTAGATAAGAGTTACATCCTCACAATCTCGAAGTGGATAGAGTATCCGGCACAGCTGGCCTCACCCAACAAGGTCTGAATCAGATAACCAAGCCTCACAATGTCAAGGCAGCCATGGACCCATAACATACCATCAGAGTCTACTCTATCCTAATTAAAATCACCAAATAGGACCCTCTCTCCCAATTGTACTAAACATGGGTCCTCATACTGACACTATTACATTTGGTCAATCAAAGATGATCTGGGCTCAATATCGGCAATAACTTGACCCAACTACTAAAAGATTCAACCTAATCATTATGTTGGCTATAAACTACATATCTTGAGCTAGCAGCCTCTCAAAATAGGAACTGCAACTAGGCTACCCAAGCTCACCACCTTCCACATCAAGGTATCAACAACCATGTTAGCCTTGCTTAAATGATATAGAATAGTCAATTGGTAGTCCTTCAGGAGCTCAAACCACCTTCGTTGTCTCAAGTTAATCTCTTTTTGACTCAAAATGTACTAAAAGCTTTGGTGCTCAGTGAATACCTCGCAATGGAATCCATATAAATAGTACTTCAAGATCTTAAGCATGAAAACTACCACTACCAACTTTAAATCATAGGTGGGGTAGCTATGCTCATAATCCTTCAGCTACCACAATGCATATGCTATGACATGGCCCTGTGGCATTAGGACACAAGCCAAACTGACACCCTAGGCATCACAATAAATAGTGAATCGTTGGCCCTCAACTGGTAGAACAAGAACTGAAGCTGTAGTAGCAACTCGTTTAGTCTTAGAAAGTTGGCCTCACACTCGAATGACAACTAGAAGGGCACATCCTTTCATGTTTGTTTGGTCAAGGGGGCTGAAATTGATGAAAAACCCTAAACAAAATAACGATAATAGCCTGCTAACCTTAAAAAGCTATGAATCTCAATGATGGACATTAGTGGTGGCCTAAAATAAATTACTGTAACCTTAGCTGAATAAACACTGACATTGGCACCTGATACTACATGGGTTAGAAAGGAGACGAAATCTACAAAAAACTCACACTTCTAGAAATTAGCATAGATTCGGTCAGTCCTCAAAGTCTGCTACACAACCCTTAGGTAGCCCTCATGCTCGTCTCAACTCCGCGAGTAAACTAGTATGTCATTGATAAAAAAATAACAAATAAGTTTGTGCATAAAACCCAAGAACAACCAACATACCGATGACAATCGCATTAGAGGCCTCGACCTTGTCCTTGTGAGGAATAGCATAGAGCTAGTGCTACTCCTTATCCTACTATACACCCAAATCCCCACCTTTGCCTCTGGCCACCCGACATCCTCCCATAGCTCCTTGAATAGCATGTGGCCCACCTATGACTGGTGACACTACCAATAATGGGTGAACAAGTAGCACTACGGCCTGAGAGGCCCTGTGTTGATGGAAAGCTCTGGAATGTAGACCTGGCCCCCACATTGAGAACACCCCTCAGCTGAACTTCCTCTTGAGACCTTGGGACAATGACAAGCATAATGATTCCTCTCCCCAGACTCATAGAAAATATCACCTATCTTTACCTAGCCACGAGACCCCTCGGCAAGGCCTTGCGAAATCAAAACTGGACCCTTGATGGGCTGACTTCTCGACCTGCTACTGGAGTCCTAGTGTTGTTGGCTCGGTTGGAATTTCAGGTCAAAACCACGACCGTCTAACTTGGACCCTGAAACCTTCCAAGATGGTGCTGACTCTTCTCCCTACCCCTCTTGGGCCGGGCGAGTCAAGATCTCCATATGGGGAGCATGGTCAGAAAAATCCAAATATGACTTTTTATGACACAAGAAGTAACTCAACATAGCCCTATAAATCAGGCCTCAGTTTATGAGTAATGTGGTGAATCATCTCTTCCTCAAAAGCTATAAGGTCTCGGGTCATGCCTTATGCTTCAAAATCGTCATCGAACACTCTCTTAATCCCCTAAATTGTTCCAACAATGCATCACAGACTCTCTACGGATTAAAATGAGCAAGAAATGCCTCTTCGAACTGTCGCCAAATAGGCGGAGCTAACTCTGGTTGTCTACAACCCTTAAATATTAGCCACCACTAATTGGAAGCACCCTCAAAAAGATAGGATGTGAAATCTACTCAGTGAGAATCCAAAAGCTCTAATGTCAGAAAGCGGTCCTTGCAAACAGTAACAAACTTGTGGGGGTCCTGCCCTTATACTCCAAAGAACTTGCTGGGGGAAACTCAAAGGAAATGGTCCAACGTCTTCAACTCCTCAAATATGGGTATATTAGGAGCAATTGTTGGTGCAAGACCAGTAGTAGTAGTCTGAAATGGTGCAGTTAATGGTACTGCTGGCAGTGGTGCTGGAGCTAAGAAGAAGGGGAGGCAGTACAACCTGTGCAACTCCTTGAGCAGATAAATGCAGTATGTCTACAGCTGTACCATCGAACATCTGGAGAATCAACTACAATATGTCTCTGAAAGTGGCAGGTGGTAGGTGAGTAGGCTGTCAGGTTATTGTGGAACTGGGGGTGCCTGTGGCTGTGAAGTAGCTGGAGCAGTAGTGACCAGTGGAGCATCCTCCTTACCCCTTCCTGACTCACTGAGGGAGGGTCCCGATCTACCAAAGTTCCTCTGGTTCATACCATCTGTGAGGGAATAAAGTCAAGGTAAGTTCAAAAAGAGTATGAATCACAACACACAATAGGATTCCAAAGAGGACAGTGTTTCCTAAGGTACCCTAGTAGCCTTTCTAAGTTCGGATGTGAACATCTACGCAGTGAACCACGGGACTCTACTAGGTACTTGCTCCAATGCCAATGAGACTGGTGAACCTAAGCTTTGATATTGGCGTTAAACTCTCAAATTATCAAATGTAGAAAAGAAAGGCTTAAACAATACATAAGGAACGAAGGATAGAAGGAAATCTTACATAACTCAAATTCTAAAACCCGGTGACAGTGGAATATGGAGCTACTATATAGAATAACTATAAGATACAAGATACAAAGTAACTCCTACAAAAGGTAATACAATATAGGGCCTGCTTTATACCAAATAGAGAAAGACATAATCAAGGAGAACATGATCGACTCGAATGGGAAACCTCACCGCAATCTCCTTAATTGGATAAACATACTCCACACAATCACGACATCTCTGATAACCCCTCACTGTTTCTACACCATGGAAAAAAAGGTACAGAAGTGTAGCACGAGTACCAAACACGGTACACAGTAGACATCATCGGCCGAATGGGTTACAATAAATGCGAGTAATAAAGGTAAGGATGTAAAATAGGTCAATAACAATAGAGAAACAGTAAGACTAGTAGATAAGCAAAAAGGTAAGGTACCGGACATGCAAGTACAGGTCTACAGGAACTAAACATGGTAAACACAATAAAGAATGGCCAGTATGCGAAAACCAGAAACAAAGTAAGGGAACATAGTTGTGCTCAAGCTCAACCAATGCCCACTAATCATAATGCCATATATGTATGTACAACGAGTAAATATCGAATAGAGCAATCTAGCTAAGTACATAACAGAAAGTAAGCACACAAAACCTACGTAGCACCCAATTCCACTGGTAAGCATAAAAAACACAACAAAAACCACTATGACTCCCCCCTTAAGCCCAATGGGCACACACCATACTTAAGAAAATACACAAGGGTGCAGGAAAGTAAAATAAAGCAACACGGTACTAAGAACTTGCCCCTATCAGTGCCAACAACCCAGGGCCTCACCCTATAATATCAATATCTGGCACACACACCTATCGGTTTTGATAACCAGGCCACTCCCTCTATCAATGCCAATAATTGGGGCCTCACCCCTCTACCCACAATGCCAATAGAAAGCTAATCAATTATATACATGAGTCTCAAAAAAAATAGAAACAATAATACAAATAATATTGGAAACGAAAAGTACGGAGTCTGGGATTGGCAAAAGGACAAGATCTAAGAACTCCTCTCAGCACACTCGTTGTACAACAACTAAAATAGCTCCCAAGGTCTGTGGCCTCCACACAGTGGCCAGGCTCAGGCATACAAACCCGC
Organism: Withania somnifera; assembly: GCA_039654485.1. Lineage (NCBI taxonomy): Eukaryota > Viridiplantae > Streptophyta > Magnoliopsida > Solanales > Solanaceae > Withania > Withania somnifera. The sequence continues at coordinate 14,229 of JBDJHY010041651.1, forward strand.
ACCCTCTAAGCCTCACACGAGTCCCCACAATCCAACAGGTTACCTAGAATAATGCTATGATCAATCTGACAAACCAGCTCACACTACTAGCCATATCACAAGCACTAATAATAACCTAGTCTATACTACACATAAATAAACCTAGCCTACTTGTATGCTGGTAAAAATCCCTGAAGTGTGTGCACAGTGAACCCGAAGGTCCAACATGGTTGATATTACCCTAAACTATATATAATATGAATCTAGGGATAAAAATATGAAGAAAAGACCCATATTGCAATTAGCAACTCGGGTCAGAAAATGGGCCCCACAGCCTAAAAAATTAAACAAAGTATACTAGCGTAAACCCTTATTTGAGCATAAGGAGATAACGCATTTAACGTCAAAAAAAAGGTTTAAAATAATAAAATAAAAATATTTTTCATAACTTAAAGAAAAGAAAAATAACGAGAAAAACCCAGAAAACCAAACACCACAAACTCCCACGATCACACATGCAACACCCTGTAATTCCTCTAGACTTAAAACACCTAATACTAGCTCCAAGAACCCACACACAAGCAAAGAAAGAAAAATGGAAAAGGCTGGAAAAGAAAGAGGGAGATCCCTTATTTATAGGATGTAGGTTTGCTGGGGCTATGCTGCCAGGGATTCCCCCTAGGCGGTGGGGTGACCACCTGGGTGCAGGTGCGATCTGTGACCTACAATTTCATTAAGGAAATTGAAGTACTCCGAGAGGCCTAGAACGAATATCCAAAATCCAATTCTAGCAAACCCAAAGCTCATTTTGGGTGGAAAACACACTACGAACCTAATAGAATCAATTAAATGACCAGCTGAGGTTGTTTAAGCTACCCAAAATCAAAAGGATCGAAAGGCACCAAACTAGGGGCTTTCCACAGACCTACTCAAAACAAGCCTGAATGCCTCCAAGAAGTTAACCAATGACTTAATAGCCCTAGAATTGACATTTTGGATCTGATGGAATCGTTGAAATACAAATCTGATGCTCTAAACATCAAAGGTCCACCCAGGCTCTAAAATGAGCTTTGGCTAGGTTGAATTTTCACTAAGAGACCCAAGTAATTATTAACTTCAAGGCCTTGGAAGTTCACAACCACCGCGATATGCATGCACATAAAAAAAAACCTAGGCAAATCAAAAGCACCCTCAAAGGCTAGGAATGTCCCGAAGCCACCATCAAAGCACATATATCACCCAAGCAGTAAATCAAAAACCCAACACTAATACTATAAAGAAAAAGCCACCCAAAGTACACCAGGCACACTATTGTCAGCTTATTACAACCTACAACCACATATGGGCCTCGAAAAGGGTGAAGGAGAATAAAAAGAGAAAAAAGGTATAGTACTACTCATCTATCCCAAACAATAGCTAGAATCACAAGTATTCCCTGTAAACCAAGTCCAAATAGTAGTTAAGTCTAGCCTAGACTACTTGGAGAATGGTGAAAGGCTCCTGCAAGTCACGCACATAGCTTGAATTGTCTTAGAAACACCCGAAATAGCCTCAAACTATTAAAAATAAGTTATTTAGGTCAAAAGGGGAATTTTAAGACTAGTATTTCATAATACACTTTGGGTTGGAAATGGGCTTGAAAATAAGTTGTGGGCCCCACAACCCACAAACAAACTAAAAGTACCATCGCGAAGGTCTCAACTCAAGAAACCATGATTTGAAATAAGTTCAACTAGACTTCCGAAAGGTCCTAATTCGGACACTAAATTTATGATGAAAAAAAATTCTTCAAGAATCAAGAATCAAGAACAGAGAACAAGCAGGCTATATCATGAATATTGTTAAATGCGAGTTAAGAAATCATGAAATGAAATGAATAAGGGGGCTAAAATTCAATGAAATAGAAATGATATATCTGGTCACGCTATAATGCGATCGATCCTAAGGCCTCAACTACACACCAGTGTGATCGTGGCTCTCTCAACGCGATGATGCAAAATCTCAAAAATACAAAACTAGTGTGATATTGACCCCCATCCCTATCACAAGTGTGCTAAAAGGAGGAAAGGAAAGTTATGGTGATCGTGTCACAATAGAGTGATCACGTTGAAGACTTACGCCTATAGATTTTTCTGCAATAGCTAAATTTTCAAATGAGGTTTCATAATTATAAGTGACTCTAATAGTAATAAACAAAATACGAATCTTTCATGAAATAGATATTTTGAAATTAATGAAATCAAGAGACAACCAATGGAGGTTTCTAAAGAAAAAAATGACCCCCAAACTAAATCGAATAAGAAGGCTCAACTTTCTCACATTCCGTAAGGACCGTCAAAATGATCCCGGGCACTTTTGGAAGATTATCAATGACCCAACTAGCCCAAATCACCATTATGGAGCTGATGGGTTTGTAGGAATTTATTTTGGGTGCGTTTGCTAAGAATTATCTTTCAAGTTCTAGTTTTTCAAAGTTAAGCATTAGAAATAGGCAAAATAAGAAAACGGGCTACTGAACTAATAGGGAGTCAAGATAAAAATCCCATCAAGTAATAATTTACAAAAGCCTCTAAACACTGAAAAAATTAAAAGGAAGTAAATAACCACGTGGGTCATTACACTAACTTGGACTTATCTACCTCAACACAACTTGTGCTCACATCAAAACCCAAGAAAAAAACTTTACTTAATAAAAAAAAGCATTTATCCATATTAGCAAACAATTTTTAACCTATAAGAACATTGAAAACACTCTTCAAATGATTAGCATGCTCATATAGGGATTTGCTACACACAAGAATGTCATCAAAGTATACCACTACAAATTTTCAAATGAATGGCTTTATGATATGATTCATCAAATGCATAAAAGTGCTAGGAGATAAATTTTTTCTACAATATAATTTTCAGCTCATCGCGAGGGTTCATTCTAGTTTGGCGATACCCTCTCTTATGATCAATCTTGGATTAGACACAAGAACCATTTAACTCATTAAGCATGTCATCTTATATAGGAGTATTTTGGCGATACCTTGTCATTATCTTGTTGATTTACTAGAAATCAACATATATACACCATGATCCATCTTTCTTTGGTACCAAAATTAATGGTACAACACATGGTCTCATACATTCTCTCACGTACCCTTTGTCGAGGATCCTTTAGAGTTCCTTGGTTTATATATATTGCTTTTATAACAAGATATGTTTAGCAATTCGGACCCCTACACAAAATTTATTTTACACTTAATTCATTGAAGAGGGGGAAATCCTCTTGGAAGCTTAGTATGAAAAAAATCCCCCTATTCATGAAAAATAAGACAGTGTAGTGGGGGAGACACGAAGTAGAGGTGTTAGTGTACAAAAAATGGTCCCTATGTGCTGTATGAACCAATGTGTGTTGGGCCTCCACCTCCTCCCTAATCTCATTATATTCATCACTCATCACCAATTTTCCCTTTCAAGTCAACTCTTTCTTCTAGACTCCTCCTTTAATCTCTCCCTCAATACAGTCTTCCTTGGCATCACTGTCATTTCCCTTCGACAGCTTCCTTATTTGATAAACGCTATCTAATTAGGAAGGTGTCATAAGGCTAAGAATATACCTCCAACCCTATAAAAGGAGGATTTGTTTGTTCTCCCATTGTAAACTATTGATCGTTCGTATTACCAAGTACTCCCAAGTAGTATTACATCACATGTGATCTTATCTTGGTAGTTCCCATATATTAGCTCAACCATTACTTTCTAATGGAATTTGAATTCACTTACTTGCTTAACCATTTGATATTGTAAGGAGTAGCATGTCAAGTAGAGTGAAATATATTCTCCCATTGACTAGTATCATCCATTACATTTATAATCATGACCTTCTGTAGCATATAGTTCATAAACATAAGCTCTCCACTTGAGGCCATTCCTCTTCAATTGGAACTTGCATCATTATACAATTACAAATGGTGATGTCACCATCTATGTTATCTTGATCAACCTCTTATTTCTCATCCAATAGATACTCATCTTCTTCTTGTTGCTCTTAATCACTATCCACTTTATCAAGGTAGCATGGTCGTCCTTCCTGTAGAATGATGTTTCTTTTATTCGGATACTAACTCATCATATGGCACTAACCTTGGAACTTAAAGCATTTGAATCCCTTAGGCTTGTCGACTTGACCCTTGTTTCCTAACTCCTTTGGTGAACATGGTGGTGGAGCCCTCTCAAAGTGCTTCTTCTCAAATAATTTACTAGAAATCTTATTTTTATCTAAAGTAGAAGAATACTGTAATTTACCTTTTTTCTTCTCTCACGATTTAAAGATGATGAAACAATTTTTGTGAATGTTCTCAATTATTTGATGGACCTACCGATGTAGATGGGACCCTTAAAAATAGATTCTTTATCTTCAAAATAAGCAAGGATCATCTTGGAAGTAATCTAATAGTTCCACCCACTTCTGAAGACAACTACGGTGTGACAAGGATCTTCTAGGATCTCAAGCATTATAAACAACTTACAAAAATCATCATTATACTCCAAGAGACTCTTAACCCATTGATTAAAGTTGTAGAACATGGTGAGATTCTCTTTTCGGAATGATTCTGGCACATACTTGATTCTCATTTTGGATTTTAACTTTTCCCATGAAGGAATGGGGTGCGAATTCCTAAACTTTTCCTTCTCCTCGTAAATTCCAACCATGTGAAGGGATACCCATTGAATTGTGCTATACAATGTGAGGCCTTCCTTATTTCAAAAATATCATTCATCAAGAAGATCCTATAACAAGATAACTCCTAATTAATAAATTTCTATGAATCACTTTCTTCTTTTAATATGGGTAGGGAATTCATGATAAAGTTGATTTTCGTACCCAAAACCCCTTAGACCTCTTGATTTATGAAGTAATTATCTTATTCCCATGCTTTATCCCTTTGTCCATAATATCCCCCATGCATCCTCTACTTCCTATAAATGTACCTCGATTTCTTATTAAAGGTGATGGAGTACCATAAACATAACTTATAACATATTGATCCCCGAACTCCTCTAGTTGATCTTCCCGCTGAACCCTTTTTCTTTTGAGTGGTGGGTTTTGGATTCGGGGTGGTGGATATAGTTTTAATGGATATTTGTTATTTGGGACATGGATGGGTCTTAAGGCATTTTGTGGAGCTTGATTGATGTTTTTTGGAGGTTGTATAGGCGTATGTAAGTTTATCTCAGGATACAATATTTTGTTTAGATTCCTTAGGGACATGGTAAAGGTTCATGAAGTAACATACCCTTTCACTAGGATGATCTACACTCCACGACATCCACCTTTCGACGACTTGATCAACCTGACTATACAAAGCATCAAACCGTTGAGTCAACCTCATTAACTCTCCAACATATTTCCAAGGTCACTTCTATCACTAGGAATTATAAAATCTCTTCCGGTTTCCATTATACCTACTTATATTGCCACTAAAACATAAATAACAACTCATTAGTATTAGTTTAAAAAGAATTCTAACGATGACTCAAATCCTTACTAAACTAGTGCAACTAAGGTTGGTGATTGCCTTTACTCCAAGAGTTATGAATCGTAGAATCTTTACCCTAGGTCAGAGTGGATTCTTGTTTTAAACTTAATATTAAACTCAAAAAATACCTACGGATGAGAAACAAGGAACTAAATAAGAATGAAAATAAGAAACTCACACAACCAATTGGCATACATAAAGAAAACTATTCAAGAGTAATAATCAGTTGTGTTTGTGGTTATGAAGTTGACAATTAGTTTATGAATTAATGACATGAAACTAGAAATAAGAAACTAAGTAAGATCATTACCAATTTAGGCTTGATCACAAGTGATCCTCAATGCTAATGAACTTAATTCATTCCCCAAAGGTGTGGATCTTCAATTAAAGTGATGTAGAAATACAAAATTCGATGTGTTGATCAATATAAAAATCTGTATGGATGTGAACATATTTTGTATGGAACGAAAACAAGAACGACGTGTGGTTATGGTAGTCCATGGATCATAGAAATTACAATAACCTATTGGTATAATTTTCGTTTCAATTGAAATTTCAGCATTTCATGGAGCCGTTATGCATAGCTCACTGCCAGTTTCCATGGCTTCACTAACTGCGAAAAATGGATTGTGTTTCCCTTTAGTTTTTCAATATTTGAACCTTTTATACCCTCTTTGTCATGGAAATTTGAATCTTTGAATGGATATTCCATTGGGACCACAAAACACTTCACCTTTTTCACTTTATGGTTTCAAACACCTACTTTTTGGGAAACTTCTATACTAAGACTTGAATACCCTTCAAGAAACTCAACAAAACATAAAACTCTTCAATAATATCTTTAATTAATCATCCGAAATTACACCAACAAGATCAACTCATTTTTAATCAAGATTTAAGTATGTCTCTTCCATCGATGAGAGGAATACGATTATGTAACTTTCACTGCTCAACCAAGAAAAACTATGAAACCCTATTCCGCTTCTTCAAGCTTCAATGGTGTTCAACAATAGTGATTAGGAAAGTGACATCCAACATTTCTAAAACTTTGTTCCCAAGATTCATAACTCTAGGGATATGATCCTACCACCTTATAAACATAAGAAAAACAACTACAACACAAGACACGAAATTCAGTTGAGAAATTTTCGACGTTTTTTTGTTTTAGCATACTACCATTATCAAGAGATGATACAAATATAATCTAACCGGGCTCTGGTAACAAATGGTATACTACAACTTATGGAAGCAAACAACAAACTAAATATTATAAAGTAAAGATAGAGGAAAGATGATAAATAATGATAAAGTGGCAAATGAGAAGTATATTAAACTCAAAACCTCCACTTTGGATCATTCCAAGAAACTAACCTACTGAAACACACAAGTAGGGGTTAGTTGAAAATTAAAAGCTATATTAAATCCTAAGACCTTCAGCGTAGGAGATAATACAAGAACATACCACTTATGAAGACCTCAAGGAATTCAATTTCACCTCACAACTTAATTTCTATGGAATGAACAACCAAAGCTTTATCTAGCTACTACAACTCTCAATAGAGTGTTGACAATAATGTAAAACATAAGCCAAGCTATTACAAAACCTAGATGTGAGCTATTTGTAGTCTTGCTTCAAATGGATTCAAAATAATTAGTGTGAAATTTGTTCAAATGTGCATTAGATAGTGGCATTGTACATTGTACTACTAGTTCAGATAACGTGATCCTTGAATGCATAATGTGCATTGTGAGGAGAAAAATTGAGATCTATTAAACTTAATACTTCTCACGCAAAATGCTTACCTTCCAAGAATTTTTGTGATGTGTTAAATATGTCATTGCCATTGCATAATTAGGAAGAACCTTCATGATTCTTGTTTTCCTTGTTCCAATGTGATATTCAAAACATAGAACCCTTTTGAGGTTCCCAAAACATTGTAAAAAACTTCTCTCTTTATGAATGTACTTCGAAGTTGTTGCAGATCTTTGGCTTGAATATTAGTGAAAGTCCTTTATGGACCTGGGGGAATACTATATGAAGGGGAGAGCTAGTTGGTGACAAGTGATTACGCAAGGAAAAACATACTCCTACGATTTCAATCACCAAAAGAGAATTTTCACTTTATTTTCTTTGAGGAGAACTCGATAATCACTTTTCATTGCTAGTCATAAGGTGCAACATTAATTTTGTGTAGGTTGAGTTTCAAAATATACATAAGAATCACATGTTTGTCACTAACCTCATAGATTAAGAGCAAATTTTTAAGAGATTCTGTTATATTGCATGATCAGAATGTATGAAGTGTGACTCGCACTTTAAGTCTACGATCACCCTTGTCCATTCCCTGATCACACAAAAAACTTGGTACCTTTTAGTTTAGTTTTAACTTCTAGTCTTGATTCTCTTATCTAGGAGTTTCTTTCATGATTGTAATCACCATTTCTTTACTCTTATACTAGTTTAAAACTGGTAATTTATCTATTAATTGTGAGTTAGTTATTTTTTTCATTTATTTCATACAATTTTTGTATGCTTGTTTAGTTAGTTTATTTGATTACTCTTGAATCTTATTTGTTTGATGGAGTCATTCGTCAAATTGGTCAGTAAGATTCCACTCACCAAAATGAAATGGAAATCATTTGAATTGGTTAGACTAGGCTAATTGTTACTCAACTCATGAAAATACTTAGAGGTAAGAGAATGATCATAACGAGTGAAATAAGGTACTTTCTAATAACCGTTTGTTGAGTCTTATAGGTTCAATGGAGGACACCAATAAAGAATGTGAAGGATCAGGTAAAATTTTATCTAAAATCTTAAGACAAATCCAATAGTTGGATGGTAGAATGGTAGAAATAGAGGAACGATTGGATACGTGGTAATATTCTACAAATATGGTATCCGTACAACTCCACGGGAGTTATAAGGGAAAGAATGGGGTAGTCACCTACTATTTCCTCCAAAACCATGGGAATGATATGTGAGATTTCCCAAAATCAAACCCAAAGTATACAACTACCACTCAACCGGAACTGAAACCCAGTGAGAATCTAAAGATTTGGTACTCCTTACCCAAACTAAGCTCAAAACCCAAGACGTAATCAAAACAAAAATCAAAATAAATTCCCATGCTAGAATGCATCCAATACTTCTAGTTTTCTCATATATGTTCCCACAAATAGAAAATCCACCTCAAGAAGACAAAGACCGAAACTACCACAACCCATTGTATAATGGGGATAATATAGGTGATCGATGGGATGACGAAGGTGATGATATGCCTAGATAATTTTATAAGAGTATAGAAGGTGATAGGCATCAATACTAGGGATACAACCAATGAATGTTAAGATGGGAGAATTGGGAGGTGGCTAGATGCATCGGGAGAGGGTTGATCATGATCGGGGGCTCAACAGCATAAAGGTCAGACTACTAAATTTCAAGGGAACTGGTGATCCTAAGTAGTTCCTAGATTGGAAGCTACAAAGTGAGAGGATTTTTCTCAACAAAAACATATAAAATGCCTCAAAATCTGTGTATTGGAATCACTCATTTAGAAAGATATGTTTCTAGTTGGTGGAAAATTAATAGAATACAAAGAGAGGAAATACTTAAATATGACTTTAGTACATCGAAGGATTTTCTTACCTTTATGGAGGCCCGCTACTTGCCTCCCCATTTCTATTAAGATATACTCAATAGAGTCTATGATCTTAATAGGTAACAAGAGTATGTATTAATATTATGATAAGTTCGAGAACTTGTGACTGAGAGCTCACACGGAAATAACTTTTAAATGTGTGGTGATTCATTTTCCTACTGGATTAAGGCATGATATGTTAAAACCACTCAAGTTGAAACAATGTGATAGTTTGGAGGTTTCCTTTTATGATGATTTCAAAATTGAGGAGGACTTGAAGGAAGATAAATTTTATGGATGAGTGACCACTAGGATACGAGAAGAGTACAATGATGAGTTCGAGAACTTAACAATAAAAACGAGAATTGTAGAAAAATTATAAAATTTTGTGATCAAATTCATTTTCGGGTTGAGACATGACTTCGTAAAGGCATTAAGGCTCAAAAACTATTCTACCTTGGAAGTGTAGTTTCATGATATTTCCAAAGTTGAAATGGACTTTAAAGAAGAAACAACCTCCACGCCCAAGATCACTTTCACTTGGAAAAAGGGTTGAGAAACATTGGAGTATTCTT
>JBDJHY010041652.1:0-13946 GCA_039654485.1 Withania somnifera
ATGAAGAACCAGACGGTTTGTCTATTGTTTCATCTAGCATGACAACCATATTTCAAGTCTTTAAACAGTAAGGTTCCAAATAGGCAAACCAATCAGGAGTTTCATCTCCTATCTGACAATTAGTTGTATTTTTACCAAAAATTCAACCAAAACCCAATTCCAATATTCTTACTATACAGTGTGCCCCCTCAACCCAAACTTTAACTTCTCAAAAACAACTGCAACACAAAACCCAATTGCTCAAGTAGTGGAAAAATAGGTGCACAAATAAATTCAATAATACACAATTATGAACACTTAAGATTAGCCCACTCAAGCTCAAAATCAATAAGTGTATAAGTTTAACACACTTACCGGTTACTGAAGCAATGTATTGAAACTTGAAATACGTGTAAAACTTGAAAGTAAAAATGCCCTAGAGTGTCTTTTGAGTTGATAGATGTTGTTTTGGAGGAATCCACCAAGAGAAGGCAAATTTATAGATGAAGAATTGGTTGTGGAAGATGAAGGGTTCAACTGAGTTAATGGGAAATAGATCATGTGTGAGTGGGGTGTGTTTTCATTAAGAAATAGAGGGAACCGATTGGTTTCCTCAACTTAGACTGCCTTTTCCAAAGTGGGTTGCTCAGCCATCATGATATCACTATTGGCCCTACCAGATACCTTAGACTCTCTAGTGTGCCAACCTCTTGTATATCTCATTATTGTTTCTAGCTCTTGGGACACTAGAGCATAGGTACGCGCCATATAGGACCACCATTAATTCCATCCACGACTAGTTTTTGAGGAGCGTTCAGTGTACGGTACAATGTTCCTTCAGATAGTCATTGCCAAACCCAAAAGTAGGGTGCTACTTGATCTTTTTAGTAAACCTCAGTCATACCTCATGAAGAGCTTCATCAGGCCTTTTCCTGAAGTTGGTTATCTTATCCCGTAGCACAAGCATTTTGGACGGGGGAAAGAACCTTTCTAGGAAATCCTCTTTCAATTCTACCTAATTTTCAATAGAATCAGAAGGTAAATCATTGAGCCACATCGTAGCTTCCCTACTCATTGATAGTGGGTAATGCCTCAGTTTGATAGCATTTTGGCTCACTCCAGGTAGGTAGTAAGATTTGTAGATGGCTGTGAAGTTTTTCAGATGCAAGTTCGGGTCCTCACTAGCTATTCCTAGATACAGACCCTTCATAGCAAGTAGTTGTATCATTATGCTTGTGATATTGAACTTACTGCCTGGGACTAGTGGGCGTATTATGATTCTCCTGTTTCCCATACTCCATCAACGTCTGCCTTATTGTCATCCACATATAATTCTTGAGGTCTCATAGGTTGAGGCCTACGAGGTGCATCTGGATGGTTTGCGTGTTGTGCCTCTACAGGACATTGATCAAGTTTGGGTAGTACTGCATGATCCTATCTGTTCATTCTAATGAAGGTTCTGGATATCTCGGGATCTAATTGAAATAATTATGCTTTTTGACTCTGGGTGTTGGGCATACGCCAACCGTATCCTACAGTATACAAAAAAAAAATACAAATATGAAAACTAGAAATAAATCTAACTATAGTCAAGCATCACCAAAAACCATATTCCCTGGCAACGGCACCAAAATTTGATAACGCCCAAATTGCACTTCTTTTAGAAACATAAACGGTCAATTGTCAAATATAGAACTCAATCAAGGTTGAGGTTGATCCCATAAGGAATTGGTGTTAGATATACACCTAGAAATAGGAACTCATAGTTAGTGCTTGTTTCTAGTAACAACAATAAAGTAAAAGGGGGAGTTTGTATATTTGCAGTCTTCGTTATTTTGAATTAAAACTTTAAATGTACTCAAATGTGTAGTTAACCTAGGTTTGTGTTCACCAGGGTCCAACTATCTTTTGGCTTGTAATCTTTTCACAGTTGCCTGTTCCTTCCTAGCGTAGAGTTACATATACATGCAATGCTATTTACTTAGGTGCTTTTCAGTCTTTGATCCTAAGTAAACCTCTTTTACACTGGGTTACGGCTGTGAATGAGTGCATTGAGTGTATTATAATAACTCAAGATGATTAATCCATTCACAATATCAACCATTAGATGAGGGTTAATGTAGCCCCGAATTTGTTAGCATAATCTCAACTCCTAGTTTTATCCACAGGTTTAGTGCTAGTTAAACCTAGGCATGTTCTAGTGTTTGCAACCACTAAAAGCCTTTTATTACGTAGAGATTATGTTCATACGATCGTCTAGGTATAACAACTCATGTAGATTACAACCCTAATGTAGTTAAACCCATGGATCCCACAACTCTAGGGTTGGAGTTTAGCCAACAGTTAATATTATACTACAATAGCAAAACCGTAACATGATTAGTAACATACCGCAGAAGTACACGTTCAAATGATTGTAAAATAATAATCAAAACAATTCAACAGTTGTGTTCTTGCAATAGCAAGGGTATCAAACCCTGGAATTACAAATCTTTCTCTAAAATATATGTAAGTAGTTGTTCACTTATTATATTTGTAAGTGCTGGGATATGTGTAAAAACAATGCTAATTGAGCTATTTATAGAGTATGGGTATAAGTACAACAATAAAAAATAGGGTTGGGCCGTCGTTAGTTTGGGCGACAGAGTAGGCGAATCGCCTGGTGATAAACGGACTATCTGGTGTTCCATCTATCACCTTCTTTAGCCAGTGTGTTTTCCATCAGGCGACTGTCAGTGGGCGAACCGTCTCCCAGCAGACAAGAGGCCTGCTAGGATGCCTGATTCTTGGTGCTTAACCGGTGCACTTCTGCTTAGGCAGTTCCTTTTAGGTGACCCACCTTGTCACATATGGTTCGTCTTTTTTGTCGCTTGTTTGAGTGTTTTTATCCAATGTGATTTTTGTTTGGGCAAAAGAGTCAAATGTTTCATCTGAGGGAAGCGAATCGTCTCTTTTTAAGTGAAAATTACCATTTTTCTATACAACTGCTGCATACTTCCACATATTTCCTTAACCTTGTAAATACTCAATAAACACGTCAAAACACACTGTTATCACTCAAGAACATGTTCTATTTTTGGGGTTTTAAGTGCATAATGTGACGTAAAATACCATCACAATCAACACCCTCAACCTGAAACCATTGCTTGTCATCGAGCAATAACAAAATTAGTACACATCAAATACTTAAAACATCCCTAGTACATAATTTATTTTAGCATAATCTTTCATTGGGCATCACATCATATTGGCTAACTGTGTCTATTCAAACACTGCTACTTTTTCGGATAACATATCGAAAGACCTTGCCAAGGCTCTATCCCTTAAATAACTGCATTAACTTACTCAAAATTGATCAAAGTATCAACTTGCTCTCACAACAAAGAAGTCTCACACACATTGAAATTTTATTTTAACTTAGGAGTGGGAAACTAGCATCTTACACTCAAAAAGAAATCAAATTGCATACACAATAGCCATAGGCTTGCCCTTATTAATTATAACATAGAATTCAGTAAGATGACATGAATCACGTCAGGAATTTGCTTGACTTATAATATTAGTTTGAGTGCTGGTAGGGCATGATTTGGGAACTTAGTGACTGACTTAATTCGTTCCACTACCCTTCTATTCGTCTTCCGTCATTTTTCCTTTACAATCTTATTTACTTTAACACTTGAACTTAAGTCTCCCTTTTTTTTTTGTACAATCTAAATTCTTCCCCTTGTAATTAAACTTCTAAATACCTTTCTTTTATATGGGACAGGTTCATGGCAGCACCTTCAACATAAAGTTTTACTTAGGTTGAAGACATATTACTCACTACCGAATCAGGGCCAAGATAGACTGAGTACCACATGTTGTTTTGTGGTATTTTCAACCTACCTCCCAAGACTTGGGTACAATGCCCGTATCTAAGTTCACAATATCCAATAGGGAACTAGGGCTATACAATAACCTTTTCCTTTCATTCTTCTCTTTCGAAGGTGTTTAAACAGTTTGATTTTAGTGGACATAAAGGGTTCAACTTAGGAATTCATTACTTTCAACTTAGGAATTCATTACTTGTTTGGTGACTCTTTTGAGGCTTTAGTGACTTATCAAAGAAGTCCTAGCATCATTGTCATATCAATTTACTTTCAACCTAGTTATAATATGAATCGGGCAAGTTCTAGATATCAAATACATAATAGATTACAAAAATTCCTCCCCCACACTTGTAAGTATGTACTTTTTATCAACTCAAACATGTTAGGAAGATGGTACAGAGAGATACAAAAGCAATAAAACGTAACACCCTTAATTTACCACAATGTAGAATAAAATACACTCACTACTTGCATTAAACCAATAGAATGACTGAATACTGAAACTGATTATATGTAAGGGTAGTTTGATGTTTAATGAAGTACATAGAAAGAAATACATCGAAATAAACCTAGACATGCCAGTTTTACTAAATAGCATGCCTGAGGGAAACTAAACTAGCAATAAAACCCTCACATGAACCAAAACACTAACAATGAAACAAAATAAAAACACAAACAAGTGTACACCCCTTCCCATACAAAAATGGTGCATTTCCTCAATGCAAAAAAGATAATAATGTGAGAAAACAGACAAAAAGAGTGTACCTTGATGATTCATATACCGGGACTTGAGAAAACAGGCCCACTGCTGGATGATTCATATACCGGGGAGGGTGTTTATAGGCACTTATTTACTATTCTAGCACCCTTTTTGCATGACATTCTTATGCGTTGAATGTACCGGTTAGGTTATGGTTCCCTGATTGTACCTACCGGTAGTATGGGATACCAGCTGGGTTTGTTTTCTAGTAAACTTTGTTTGCTCCTTTCTGACTCTTATAGATATTTTTGTGTACTTATTGTATTTTTCGTTAGACTATCTTTTTATTAGTTTGGTATTTTATTATTGAACCTTCCTTGCACTGGTTACGATGGAGATCTAGGTACGTGTCGCGTTAGGTCATGATTTACTCATGGCCAGGTCTTCTGTGTAGTATTTGACTAATGAATCTCTTTCAGTTTGTTAGTGGACACTGCACACACTAACAGCTGGCTTTGCACCGCACGTACTAGTTGTTATTATCATTGCCTCATTGTCGTACATTACGTCTTACAACATTATTTGCTGATGGATTACCTTTTACCTTATCTATACTTTCTGACGCCCGATCAGCCTATGATGCCTATTGGGTACCCGTTATTTTGGTACTCATGCTATATTTTTATATCTTTTCCTGATGTAGGTACTAGTACGAGTTTCGTCGGCGGACGTGATCGAGTGCAGTAGCTGATACTTTCTGGAGATTCGGTAAGCAACTACGTCCTTGCTGGCCAATTTTCCTATCAGTGTGAGAGCTATCCTAGTCAGATCTTGGATAGCCAGTTCTTGTAGGATGCCCCACTTGGGGTTGTATTTCGTACTCATGTATATATAGATGCTCTGCATCCATGACACCAGGTTTTGGGAGTTATTTCCTGTTGGGGTTATATTTCACATCTCTTTTATGTTTCCCTTCTCTTCTTCTCTTTCTGACTTTGTTTGGGATTCTTGTTACTGGCCCACTGTTACTCACTCTGGGCCAGGATTAGTCTTGTCTATGCGTGAAACATAGACGCCATCATAATTTGATTCGCGAGTCGTGATAGTTAAAAAGCTATACTCACTGTCGTACAAAGACGATCTCAAGTCCCAGTGCTGTACTCACTGCCGAAAGGAGTCGGTCTCAAGTCCCAGCATTTATTGGTAAAAACAGTTATATATATATATAAGTCCCTGTGCCAGGAGGTCAAGCCTGAACTAAAATAGGTAAAAACAGAGTTATCGGGTGCTCGATGCTATGTCGAGACTAAACCACTAAAAGACAATTACTTATGTTATTATTATTATTGTATTCTCATTTAGATCTTTATACTACCATGAAGTTCTATCATCAAATCATCCGCTATGGATCTTTATCGCCCATTTATCCGCTAGCCATCAAGGCTCATAATTAGAAGGTGACACTACCCAGCCCCAATGCACTCTCATTGGAGCCTTGGGCTCGGTCTCTCCGTGTCATGAATGCACAACATATCAACAACACATAAGTATAACAACATATGTAATCATGAGTTATCCACATCCTATGCCCTGCACAGGTATCTATAATCACATACTAAATCTCGGCCCCATATCACTCTGGTGCCAACTTATCAATATTAATATAGAATGGATGAAAGAACGGTACTAGGGTGCTATACGACCTAGCTACCCAACCCAAGGACGTTATTTAGTACAATTATTAAAGCTATAAACCCAGAGATAGCCCCCACAGAGCCTACCTATCGTCTGACGACAAAGCTTTGCAATAACACAAATCGTACTCCGACTGATATCAAACGTGCTCCAAACGATCTAAAACTTATGCCAATGAATTTTATACATTAATACGAGTCTAACGGTGCATTGTATGCTATGTTTCGGACTGGACCCAAAATCAGGCCTAAAATAGGCTTGTGGGGCCTACTTGTCGAAACTGTAAATAAATTTCATTATGGGGTTCCCAACTATGCTAGGTACCCATGCTCCAAATTTGAGCACAATGCGAACATAGGAAAGGCTCCAAATCATCCCAGACAGATTTGACCTTAAAGGGTTTTAAGGTTCAATCTTTACAAATCTAACGTTGGAATTATGATGAATTAATGAAATTAGGAGCAATATATATCCAATTGACGATGAGTTATACGGAAATAATCGAGTTATGAGAAGATTTTGTCAACTTCATACATTAGGACATTAATAGAGGAATTTATCAAAATAAGGAAGAAGAAGAGAAGAAAAATTACCCAAAGTCGTGTAGAAATTGATTGAGAACGTTGAGACGAATTTGTTTGGCCTTGGAATGGTATTTGGAGAAGTATTTATTGCCATAGAACTGAAAGAATTGAATTTTGGAAAAAATAAAATGAAATAGGGTGGATGCAGGAATTTATATTTCCAGGCCCGCTTCATCGCGATCGTGAAGAAGGATTTCCTGAAATACATTGCGATCGCGTGAGGAGGGATGCAATTTTGCAGAGGAGTAGAATTTTGCATCACGATCATGCCACTGGGACCGTGATTACACTGAAGGAATTTTGCAGCACGAGCAGATTCTAACTGCAATAATTCAGATTTTACACCAAGGGGTTAGGGGGTAAAACGAAGTCCAAATTTGACAAATTAAATATGTAAATAGCATGGAAACAACATTTTAGACTCAATGGAATTGACAAAATTGAAATTTGAGGTCGTTTACTCAAAATGACCCCTCAAACCAAATGGAGCCAAACGTGCATTTCTCCACCAACACCTCAAAAATCCAACGACAAGTCCAAAAATTATACCTACACCTCACCTTAGCCTAAAATAATCATTTCAGAGCTACTAGAAGTGTCAGAATCTCGATCCGACACTCTGAACATCAAAATACCACTCAAGCTCCACTTTAGGCCATAAACTTGACTAAAAACCACAATTTCACATAACTTTCAAATGAAAACTCCAAAGCACAAACTGAAGGTCAATCTTGACTTTGTTTTGTATTCCGGAGCTAATGGAACTGTCGAAATTAAATTCTGAGCTTGTCTTGAAGGAAAGTTGACTTTTTCCAACGAGTACTTAGTTTTAGGCTCTAAAATAAAGAATTTGAGATATTTCTCAACCGAGTCTCCAGGGATATGAATTGTCGGTTCTAGCAAGTCATAAATGACATGGGGCAACTACCGAAATGCTCTAGAATGTAAAACATCATGTATTTATCATAAATGACCATGAGGGTCATTACACAACTAATATGTAAGTAAATATCAACTCCATCTTTAACTCGAATAAGCAATTTAACAATTTATAACCAAAACAGTTAAAAAGCCCACATCTCAAATAAACTCAACTAAAATATCCTGAATAATTAGTTTTTAATAAAAGATAAAGTCTTAGTTAAAACAAAAGATTTCACTTTCTTCCTTTAAAAGTATTCATTTTTAGCTTCTCTTTGGGAGTTTATATAATCGAAATACCTCAAGGCATAAAGTGATAAAGCCGACATTACACTATGTGTAGGGGCTCTCATACCCCACCACATGATGAGACATTCTTTTAAGTGGATCCAACTAGACATTCTAGGTATAATTGAGCGATACCAAAATTATACCCCATGGTGGCATATTGGTTATAGGTATTTGGAAACTCATGCCTACCCTCGGTGGTAATACTCCTCCCATTAAACATCAACATTCAACACTCTTGAATTAATGTAACACCTTTGATAGAACCATAAGTTAAACTACACATAGACACTCTAGACAAGTGGAACACCCTCAATGGAACAAACTAACCCAAAACATCTTTTAAAACAATAAATTTGACACTTTATAGTCAATTTTACTCTCAAATTGTAAATATAGAAAAATTCATCATCAAAACTCTCAATTTACTATAGTTAGTTAATTCAGACATGTTTCACGTTCATACTTAAAATCATATACAAAGTCAAGTAATTATGCCACTTCAACCATCATTTAAAGTTATAAGAATAAACCTTGAAAACAATCATCAATTCTTACCTCAAGGCTTCTTTTTGTTTTACTTCATTTAAGAAAATATGCTAACTCATAGGGACTTTAATAATTAAATTATCATCATGAAAACTTTATAATTCAACTATTTAGAGAAGGGGTTTTGGGAACAATGATGAAAAGAGTCCTTGTTGAAATCCCTCTTACAATATTAGTAGTAATTTAGTGGAGAAAAAACAACTATCAAGTTGCTAAAATGAAGTCTCTTTTACAAATCCTTGTTCTTGCCTCTTTGGAGAAGTTGGAAGAAAACCCTTATATTAATTTTATTTAGCTAAAAGATTAATTATTTAAGTGTTTAGGGTATTTATATTATTATTTTTAGATGCCAAAATATCATGGGTTTATCCCAAAAACTCAAAGGAAATACCCCAAAATGCCCCTCATTAAATGAAATACCCCTCATTAAATGAACTAGGAAGGCCTACAGAAGGACTTCATGACTTGTGAAGTAGCACTCCACGGCTCGTGAAGTGCACTTCACTAAGTCATCAAGTGAACTAAGTTCACTAGAAGAACTAATCTTATCATTCCCCGAGATTACCCCCTGGGCATGACAGGCAACCTTAGCACTAAGTTGCCTTAGCAGCCATGGAAGAACCACTTGGATCATGCACAACTCTACTCACATCACTCAGTAGAAGTAATGAAAATAATATCAGAAGTGTAATAGAATCCTAACAATAGTCAATAAATATTCCCATAAAAGAATAACTAAACTCAAGTCTATAAATAATACATCTCAGTCTGAAAGCCTCTACTCTCTAAATAATTAACTGCTTACACAAGTGTCTACTAGCTTGTCTCTAATAAATGAAATAATAAATGATAAATCTAAAGTCCAAGCTCTAGATCAACAAAATAAAATAACTCCATATATTGCCCTAGGATCAAGTAAAGACTCACCAATCTTCTAATGTTCTAATAATACAAGTAATGTCAACCTTGAATATCCAAATGATTGGCAATATCTGTATGGGGTTAATACATGCAATAAGAGTAGAATCAACACACAAAACATGTACTGATTACATGAGAAGATATAAAATAGGCCATAAGTATAATGATAAGTACTATGCAATGCATGAACAGTAAATGCATGCTCGTAATATAGAATTAACCAACAAGCTAAACTAGTTTGAGGCTGCTAACTAGAATCTGTAGGATGGCTGCCATACCCTAGTAACGAGGTATAACCTCCCCTAGACACCCATGGCCCGAGCCACGAGTAACTGCATCCCAGATGCCACAACTGCCT
This sequence comes from Withania somnifera, assembly GCA_039654485.1. Taxonomy (NCBI): domain Eukaryota; kingdom Viridiplantae; phylum Streptophyta; class Magnoliopsida; order Solanales; family Solanaceae; genus Withania; species Withania somnifera. The sequence goes on from JBDJHY010041652.1 coordinate 9,865, forward strand.
AAAGGGATCCCATTAAGGGCCAAGTACACACCCATATCGGGAAACACTCGGAGCTACCAAAGCTCAATCGATATATCACCAACTCCTAGGCTCGCGCTGACTAGGAAAAAATATCTATCACACAAGGCTGCTAACCACCTTAAAAGGTAGCATCCAGCTAGACATAGCGTTGTTACCCAAAGAAGCTAACTATTCCACATAACTGTACCCACCTAAATACAGCCCAAAGGGGCCTATTGGGTTAGCGAGGAAACAACAATGGGCGCGCTAAGCGCATGCAGAACGGGCACGGAGAAATCACACATAACAACACAAGTAGAGAAATAAAAACTCATCCTACCTAGATCGGCTCTAAAGACACCAACCTAACTCGGGGGATAGCTACTACATTTTAATCCCTTAGTATAATCCCCTACCAACCTCTGAACAGTCCAGCGTCAATATATAATAATAGAAGTACAAAAAGGTCCATAATAAAATCAATGATAACCCATTCCTACTCTCACTCAAGAATAGGGAGTCACTACAACACAGTCTCTAGATTGCCGTGCTCGAACCTCATCAACTGATAGCTCAAATATTGGAACGCCAAATCTCGAATGACACCACAGACACACTAATATTGCAATTGTCGTCATATGAACTACCTCAAGGATAAATGTAAACTTTATTTATAAACACATTTCTATATCACTAGCTCACCGTGTATCCCGAGGAATCCAAATAATCTGCTCATAATAGCTATGTGTCTGAGATGGGAATATTTGTCCTACTATCCTCAGCAACTCCAGATGCGAATCGGGTATCACTATCTGAAATATCTAGAATTGGGATCTCACATAAGAAAAGGACCACCTACACATGAAGTAACAAGATATTCTACCCATCTCCACTATGTCTAAATGTATTGTATATCTAGTATAAGGGCCTCGTAGGAGTGGTCTGAATCAAATTATAAACTCTAGAACTACTAGTATCAATCCCTCTCCATATCATGTCATCAGAAATTGAATAGAACACTGCAGGGGAAAACCCAATACTATTAGCCCCTTAGGTATAATCGACTGATAGCATCATAAAAGGTAACTTTCATGCCAATTGGAAATCAACAACAGTAGGTACCATTACTGGCGGTTATCTATGCCTGCAAATCCATCCCTCTACTCGGCCTAGAAATAAATCCAGTGATTACCTAAATCCCAATCATCAAAGTTAACCACCCACACACTATTAGTAGCCTCTAGTTATGACTGTATGCTCATCTATTTTTCCTTATGACAATACATTGTAACAAAACCAATCATTATATGTTTTGAATTCCAAATACTCAAAGCTAATGGTCATCATAGACCGAGAACAGTGAAATCTCCAACTACTCATATAAGGGATATAATAACTAAACTAAATCACCACCCGGAATAAACCAATCATTGGTCCAAACAAAAGAAAGGACAATAAGTAGTCACTTTTGAAAACTTCTTTTAAAGGTCAAATCTGCACGGTCACATCCACTGACTAAGACAAAAACAAATCACGTAACTAGTGTACAAAATCATCTAGGATACCACAACCTCGACCAACTACTAAAGGCATATTGTTATGTACCAAAATGATTACATGCATGCATCGTCAAAAACCAACTATAAGAAGCCCCAACCGAGGGAACCCAAGGGATAATAGCCAATCCCATTTAACCTTGACAAAGGCGATGGGCAAAGATAGGCCCTTGAAAATTGCTCTAGATTCCCAGAAACTACATAGAATGAGAGATTAACTTACTACCAAATGATCACTCTAGTCCTATATAACCAACCAATAAAAGTCACGGATAATGCGAGTCACCATTTAAAGCTACCAAAAACTCGCAGTCGGACAAGATTGCTATAGGATAATAGGGCATTTTCTTTGCAAGAATGATAAATTATGGACTTGCGATACTAGTAAACACCCCCAAGGAACTATCTCCTTGACCGAAAAAAGGCAGACCTTAATTAGCAAGGCCTAAGGACCCCTATCAACCTACTAAGGTACACTAGTCATGGCTAGGGTATAAACATAATAAAAGTGTCCCAAATAGAGAGAGAGTAGGGTAACCTTCCCATGCTTGAAAACCCACTAATGTCCCCCCTATATCAAAGGGATAACTTTGAAATCCCAAAAAATCTGCAGGCTAAACTAGTCGAAAACCTCAAACCCCTCACCAGGATCCACCGCTGAAAGGTTTCCTCCTCATACAGAGGAATAAAAAGGACCTTACAAATACTATCCACTACTCAGGGTAGGGCAAGGTAAAGGCAATAAAAATCTTAGCTGGGATATAATAATGCCCACCTAACAAGTGGACTCAACCCCTGAATTAGAGGATTATAGCATAGCACTGACTCACAAGCACCTCCTTTGGCAAAAAAGCAAGACTCAACTTACCAATAGAAATCACAAACCAGGTGCCAACAAAAGCAATATAATGGAGGGATACAATATCAAAATGTCCTAAACCAAGGCCCTAACCAGTCTATCATATCACATTAACAAGGGTGAAGTCACCCTGCTAGCTCAGATAGAACATACAAGAAATAAATCGGCATCATGTCTAAGTAAACATGAGTTACTAGGCAAGGAGTAAAATTAAACCACGTCCTAAATTGAGCTCAAAGGTATCTCACTCACAAATCCCTCCCCAGGTCCAAAAATTGAAAGGAAAAAGACAACTGAAAGACCCTACTGCCAGCCTAACTAGGGGATCCACGATCGGGCCACTCCTTGGGCCAAGTTCAAGTCTGATAAAAGAAAAACAAACTCCACTAATTTTACCACCACCCGCGTGACTGACTACTGGTGAGGATACAACCAATGTCGATTACATGGCTCAACACCGTGGACACCTGTTGGCCCAACAACCTAGCTCACCCTACTCACACAACTTGGTACTGCTTTGACTAGGACCACACTAAACTACTCTGACCATTACGACCCTATGATCTTGTAGATACTCCCCTGATAGGTCGATGACTCTAAGAACCCAGGCCTTTATTGGCTGACTGGGAATAGGACTTGAACATAGCCTAACTGAATCTGCCATTATCGTCAAAATTACTATCTATCATATTTTTCACTTGCAATCAATTATTACTTAAATTTCAAAGAAATCAAAGGAGGAGCTTAATAGGATGAACCCAAACTTTGGCTACTCTATCTCAGCTTCTCCAACAAAAGAACCCCATGAAGTCGTGGCAATTCGTGGCCTTATGTTAAAAACCTCCACATATCTAAAAAGAACCAGTGTTTCTATTCCTCAGCTCTCAAAATAGATTATAACAAGACTACATCGTTAAAAAAACATCCTACTTATTAGAACTATAGGTCCGCAACAACCCCTTCAAGACCGTCAATCATCTAAATAATAGGACAAGCGTATTATAATGACCCTCATGGTAATTTATGATGAATCCGTGAAGTTTTTCATCTTAGAGAATTTCATAAGTTTCCCCAAGTCATTTATGACTTTCTGGGACCGATAGTTTGGATCCCTAGCGATTCAGTTGAGAAATATCTCAAATTTCCTATTTTAGAGCCTAAAGTTAAGTATCCATTGACCAAAGTCAAATTTCCTTCAAGACGACCTCAGAATTCACGACAGTTCCATTAGCTCCAGAATGCCAAACAAAGTCAAGTTTGACCTTAAGTTTGTGTTGGAGGGTTCGTTTTCAAGTTAGGCTAATTTGTGAAAATTGTTTAAGTTTTAGCCTAAAAGATGAGTTAGTGTGGGAACTCAATGTTCGGAGTGTCCAATTGGAGTTTTGATGCTTCTAGCAGGTCTGGAATGATGAATTTAGGCTAGAAGGGGTGTTGGTTCAATTTTCTGGCTGCTGTTGTAAATTTGAGGTGTTGGTGGAGATTTGCCAGTTTGGTGTTGCGGTTTTCTGGTGTAGTATGGTTTTTCTGGGTTTTCTGGATTTAAATGACCTCCTATGCTATTTTCATTGATTCCATTGAGTCCAAAATTTATTTTCCACTCAGAAAACATATAAAGTTTGCTAAATTTGGACTTGGATTCAATTCTGTAGCTCAATTGGAAAATCTGC
>JBDJHY010041869.1:0-13944 GCA_039654485.1 Withania somnifera
GGGATCCGAACTATCGGTCCCAGCAAGTCATAAATGACTTGGGGAAACTACCGAAATGTGCTAGGATGCAAGACACTGTGTATTTATCATAAATGACCTTAAGGGTCATTACAGTTAACCTCAATACAATCCAAAATGTAATACATGCCCGCAGAACAATGCACTGTAGATAATAAAAATTCTCAGTATGTAATGAACCAAGTGGTAATTTACATGCCTTTCAACTTTTTTAAATGCTTAGAGCCTTCTTTTTGATTCCCCAAGTCATTTGTGACTTGTCAGGACCATCATTTTGGTTCCATGGAAGTTCTATTGATTACCATCTCTGTTTTTATGTTTTAAAGACTTAACTTTGAAATAATAGAACTTTAGAGTGAATTTGTAATAAAGATCGAAATAAGATGTTGAAAGTTTCGGTAGCTCTAAAATAATGATTTTAGTATAGTTTGACCATTATTTTACGTCCTGTGGATTTATTTTTTATATTTATCTATTTCTTCGAAACTCAGTTTATCTAGAATTCATTTTCAGAGCTAGGATTGATTTTGACGATCGGTGTACTGGATTGGAATTCTAAAGCCTCCATCAGCTTTAGAATGGTGAGTTTGAGGTAGTTGTGTCACAGGTGCTTTTTCAGAGGTTTACAGACATATTTTGGAGGTCCATGTGGAAAGTTGGAACGTCATTCCTTTTTATTCAAATTGGTATGTGGGTTCATTTTTATCAAACAACCTTTGTTTGTTCATTCGATTGATTCTATTGAGTACAGAATAATTCTCCATCTAATTTTCATATTTGGTTTGTAATAATTGAACTCTATTTCCATTCCGAGCCTCTTTTTGAAGTTTTCTGAATTGTTGTACAAAGTTACTAGTATGGATGATAAATCGGCCATTTGGATGATAAATCATCTAGGACCGACTAGTAAGACACTTTGGCAGATAAATTAGCCATATACGGGCCTTACATATATGTTCTTTTTCTAACCTTTTGAAGCTTAATTCCCATGAGAAATATTTCCCTTCCTCTTTAATTCTTGATCAATTGTGAGCCAAATTCTAGGGAAATTTTAGGATATCATGGGTAGAGCATTAAGAATCATTTCTTAGTTATTTGTCCTCGTTTTAGGTAGTTTTTTCTCCTTCCCACTTCTCCTAGTTCTTGTGCATGAGCTTCAAAGGCGGTTCTGTGAATTCTTATCTAAATTGTGGCAAATTTATGTTGATAGTATGATGCTGTTGAGTTGGAGATGTGGGAAGCCATCTTGTACATTTTTCATCTTGTTTCGAGTGAGCTTTATTCCATGTTTTTGAAATCATTTCCTTGGAAGTTGTATTTATAGAATGCATAACTCTTCTTATTCATTGGAGGACCTAATTAAGGTTTGATTGATCTTATTTCGAACTACATGCTCCTTATCTTTAAGGCCTACCTCCCGATAAGTTTAGTTTTATTTTTTTTATGCTGCAAGGTCCATGGTTCTATTTTTAGGCCTGACTTCAAACCCGAATTTCAAATGGAAATATGGGTCTCATTCTTTACCTCTTAACCCATAAAGCGTGCTATTGATAGTTTTGAGTATGTTCAGGTGATTTTGAGGTAGTTCAAGCTTTTTACTTGTGCTATATAGGACTTGTACAGTCATCCAGGTAGGCTAGACTTACTTTTCCTTTAGACTGGAGTATTGTAGGGTATTTGTATGGTTTTGCCAGCTTTGTGGGATGGTTTGTAGGTAATTTACCTTTCTGTATTGATATTTTCCCTATTTTACCTGTCTTGAGGGTCCTATGAAGGGACATAGAGGCACTTGGGCCATATACGGGAGACCCGGCCTTGGACTTGGGTACTTGGTTGTGTCATATTATTACTCCATGAGAGATGAGTGCTTAGCTGTGTACTCGGGCCAATCCTATATTGTGTTGAGAGTGTATTATCTATAATTGTATTATTCTACATCATACATTGTGTTGATATATGGAGTTGTGTCTAAGGGGTTGGACCCAATGTTTGTTTAAGGTAGTAATATCTTAATGAAGATGAAAATGGAATTTCTGAACTATGGTAACCAAAAGATGTTTTTATGACTTAACCTCCATGACCGCAATAAAGAATGGAATTTTTTTCATAATTGAACTAGTGTGAGGCTTTTACATACTTAAATATACAACTATGATTTGTTACTTGGGGGTGGGACCTCCGTGCTCATTCATTTTTTATTCAGAGGTGGGATCTCCTGTGCCTAGCTTGGAGCTATTTGTTAGAGGTGGGACCTCTAGTGCTTGACTAAGATATGTTATTCGGGGGTGGTACCTCCCTAGTTAGGCTAAGTTCCATTATTGCTCTTATTTTCTACTACCCACCTTGTATTCATCACTTTGTGTTTTTTGTACCTTTCAAGCCCATAAGGGAGGTCACACTGGTTCCTTGGTTTATCTGTTTGCACATTGCAGTGGGATATGTTGTAAGGTAGGTTTTGTTTGTTTTCTTTTATGCTTGAAACCAGTGGTCTTATGAAGGGCGTTTTGGTTGTTATATATTTTTTATTTAGTTACCATTCCTAGCTTGTTACCGTCTCTGTTATTCACCTATCTTGACTCAGTTTATGATCAACTGGATCCGAGGTATGCTTTTTTGTATTTAGTTTTTTGGAGTATGGAACATGGAAGTACTATAATGAATATCAAAAAGACAAAATATATATACAAAGCAACTCCTACAAAAGTGAAACTACACAGGGGCCTACTAGAAAAAAAATAATGAAGGTTGAAAATAAAAGAACCATATTCAGCTCGAAAGGAAAAGCTCAGCTTGATCTATACAACCAGCTGTATCTACTCCGTACGATCTTGGCATCTCGAATAACCCCTTACAGTATCTACACCATGAAAATGGTATAACAGTACAACATGAGTACTAAACAAGGTACCTAGTAGGCATCATATGCCGACTAGGACATAATAAAGTATAAGTAATAAAAGCAAGGAAGTAATATGGGTCAAAGATAGTAGGAAAGCAGTTAAACTAACAAGATATGCAGAGAGACGAAGACACCAAAGTGCAATACCATCAATAGAGTGTAAGTACAATTCTACAGGGAACTAAAACATGGCAAACATGTGCAGATAGTAACCACTATCTGAAACCCGAAACAAGGGAATGCATATGTGCTCCCGCTAAGCCAAGATCCATCTTACCATATATATATGTATATAGCTACAAAAAAATAAAGGACTGTATGATAAAATTTATCTAAGTATGGAACATAAAGTATACACATAAAACCTACCTAGTGTCTATCCTGTCGGCAAGAACAAACAACACAACAAAAACCCGCAGCGACTCCCTCTTAAGACTGGTGAACATAAACAATACGAAAGTAATACATGAGGATGCAGGAAAGCATACATATGCCCTATCATACTATGGTCCTTCCTCTTAGTGTCAAATCTTGGGGACTTACACCCCTACCTATAAAAATCTCAGGGTCTACACCCTAGAGGACCTCGCTTCTACTAAAGTCCAGGGTCTAAGACCAATCAGTGCCAAACTCCGAGGTCTATGCCCCATATTTCGAGGTTCGTGCCTTAAAATTCAGAAAATGGTAACTACCCATCAGTGCCTATCTCGAGAGTATATGGCCCATTAGTTTCATACTCAGGGGCCTATGCCTTGTAAGAACACACCTCAATCTCGAGAGTAGGGTAAATACCCTTATTAATACCCATATCAGAGGTTTGTGCCCCATTTGTACTACACTCAGTGTCTATACCCTGGAGGACCGCACCTCTAAATCAAATACAAGTCTAAACCCTACCAATACCAGTTGCATCAGACAAACCCAATAATATACAACTGCCGGATCATGGGAAAGCAACAACAATGCTAATAGTAACAGTAAAGAAACAACCGGAGTCTAAGATCGGCTAACGGCCACCAGCTAAGAGATCATCTCTTCACACTCATTGTGTGATAACTCAATAGTCCCTGGGGTCTATGGCCCCAACATGATAAGGCCATGACTCGAACATACAACCTTTTACCCTCTAAGCCCCTTCAGGGGCCCCCTGGGAACCGATAAAATAACACAAGTAAACTAGGATGCAGAGATAAACCTAAAACCCCGCCCATACTAGCCATATCACAAGCATAAAAGAATAGCCTAGTCTGTAATGAGCGTGAATAAACCTGACCTACCTAGGTGCGGGTGAAAGCCCTTGAAATACGTGCATCTTAGGCCCGAAGCTCGAAGCACAATAGAAAATACTTGAAACTATCAAATTAATATTTTAGGGATTAAAGTATGAAAAACAAGACCCATATTCCAGTTAGCAAACCGGGTCGAAAAACAGCCTCCTAAATAGACCTGCAGGCCCTACAACAAAAAATCTTAAACTAAAAATACCGACACAAAGGCCTTATTTCATGTAAAAAAATGGCTTGATTTTAAGCCTAAACGAACCACTGGAAGGTCCTTAAAATAGCTTGAAAGTATCGTGATTAGAAATGCAAAAAGTTGCATATGCATTTAAAACTAAAAATGATGAATTACGCATTGGAGTTAAGATGCAACTTGATCCAGGGTGAAATTAAACTACAAGCACCAGAAACAACCATAAATGACTGAAGTTTTAAGGGAAATGGTCAGCAATCAAATTAGGCTATTGAAGGCGAACCAACCTCTACATCCATGGAGAATTACAAGGGACAAAGACTTTCCAACAAGGGAGAGTGCGAGGGGGAACTTGGGAGGGGCTTTTCTATTACTAAATGGTGTTTCTCAATCATAATTAGTTGGTGGAACGAGGGTGAATGGAAGAGATGTGTGGGAAAATGATTTGAGTTTTCAAGGGAGGGGTATTATACTACCCGGCCATGATGCATTGCGATCTCTTGAAAGGAGGGTCGCGATAGCATAGAGTAAATATGCCAAACAACGAAATTGCATAAATGGGTTGTCATGATCACAAAGAATGGAGTGAAAGGGTGCACCTTGATCGAGTTAATCACAGGTCTCGATAGTGATAAGGGAGGAATATCAAAGCTACGGGATCACATGAAAGACATATGACGATCACAATGAGCAGGGAAGTCAACACGCTATGATCACTACGGACTTCTTGCAATCCTGATCTATAATTTATCTTGAACCAGAAATAGTTTTGACAAAAGAAATTTGATAAAATTAAAAGACAAGGGATACCACTCAAAAAGCATTTGGGTCCAAATTACACAATCGAACTATACACGCACACCTAAAATAATATTTTGGACACGATGGCGTACTCAAAATCGGGATATGAGGTCATTTCAGAAGAATGTTATTTAAGTCAACATCTTAGGCAAACACTCACAAATACAACACAAGCAAACCAATGAATCAACCAGCCCAAAATCATCATTCCGAAGCTAATGAAATCATCAAAATTTTGATCTGACGCTCCGATCACCAAATGATCACTCGGGCTCAAAAATGAGCTTTTAGTGAGCTGAATCTCCATACAAAAGCCCAAGTTCAAAACAAGAACACCAGGAAGAACTTAAGATCCATCTATACTAAAGTCGACATTCCGGAGCTAACAAAACTGTCAAAAATTGATTTTGAGCGCATTTACTAGGAATTCACTCTCAAGTTCCACCATTTCAAAGTTAATACTTCAAAATAGAAAAACTGAGATAATGGGAAAACAAGATGCTAGGGCACCGAGCTACTGGTCCCAGTAAGTCATAATTGACTTAGGGTATCTACGAGATGACTCTAAACATATAAAAAAATATTAAAATGACCAAACAGATCATTGCAATCCACCGTTAAAAAGGAATTTTATCCTTTTAAGTTAAGGAAATAGTAGTACCTAAAGGCTCAAACAGATATTGATATTGGGCCCACATATCACGCTTAATCTGCTAGGTAGCCTCTTCGACTGATCGATGAGCCCAACAAACCTTATCTACCAGAATCTCCCTGGACCTGAGTTGTTTTACATCCCTGTCTATAATAGCCTCAGGCTCCTCAATAAAAGTTAAGATATCATCAATTTGTATAGAATCTCGACCAAGGACATGGGATGGATCCAGTACATAATGGTGGAGAATTAATACATGGAAAATCAAATGAACAACAGCTAACTCTAGCTCTAAAATAAGTATGTAAGCAACCTCACCAACTCTCTGTAATATCTTATAATGCCCAATAAACTGGGGTCTAAGCTTGAACCACCTACCAAAAACTCATAACACCTTTAATGGGTGAAACTCAAAGAAAGACTAAGTCACAAACATTGAACTCGAAGGGCTGAAGCATACAATCTAGTAGGACTTTTGCCTACTCTGTATTGCCCACAACCTATCCTAAATAAGTCTAAATTGATATGTAGTATCACAGAGCTAGTCTAAACTTGAAAGTCGATCCTTGCTGCCACAAAACCAACCAATGGGAGATCTGTAGTGCCTGCCATACAATGCCTCAAACGTCACCATCTGAATACTAGAGCGGAAGCTGTTACTATACAAGGACTCTGCAAAGGACAAGTGTATGTAAAAATACCTCAAAAATAAAAAACAAAAGCATACAATATATCATAAAGCACCTAAATAGTCCACTCAGACTGCCCATCTATTTGTGGATGGAACTCTGTACTTAAATTAACCTCAGTACCCAACCCTATCTGAATTGATCTCCAAAACCATGAGGTAAGCTGTGTGCCCTGATCATATATGATTGAGATGGGGCACCCCATGAAGTCTAATCACCTTATGAATATACAACTTAGTTAATCTCTCTTTACATTAGGTCGAATATGTCATTATGAAGTGAGCTTAATTGGTCAATTGATCCATGATGACAAAAATGCAATATAATCTCGAGAAGTTCAGGGAAGGACTGCAACAAAATCAATAGTGATCTGCTCCCATTTCCACTCAAGGATAGGGAGCTTATGCATCTCACCGCCCAATCTCCGGTGCTCAATACTGGCAGGCAATTCGTCTGCCTTCAAATGATTCGTCTATTCCATCACCTATTTTAGTTGTTTTATCCAGTGTTATTTCTATTGGGCGGCTAGGGTAGACGGTTCATCTGGTGTTAGGCGAATCGTCCCTTACTTGTGTAAAAATTTCCTTTTTTCTGTATAATTGCTTCAAACTTTCTCATATTGACTTAGCCTTGTGAATACTCAATAAATGCATTAAAACACACAATTATAACTCAAGAACATACTTTATATTCAGGGGTTTTAAGTGCATAATGTGACATAAGATACCATCACATCAACCTTACAGAGGGAGACCTATTAAGTTACTTATATGTTGGTATGCTTTAATGCTAGCAAAGGTTTCTCTGGTTACTTACCTAGTTTTAGGTGTTGTTAGATTATCTCGTGACTTGTTTGGTATACATTTTTTGGTTCTTCTTTGTGGTGGTTACTTTATTGCTCCAAGTATGTGTCCCATCAATCATGATTTTCTTCTGACTCATATCCTATGTGTTATACCTCAGTAGTTGATTTTCTTCCATACTTTCTAGTAAGTATTGAGACTATTCCTCCTTTACTTTCTATTTTATCGCATTTTACCTTGTTTGTACTTACTTTGCTTGATTGGCTATGATGCCTACTGGTACCCGTTGTTTTGGTACACACGCTACAGTTCTGTATCTTTTTGTTATACAAGTCCAAGCATCTGTCAGTAGGATGAGCGCTATTATGTGAGTTAGCTCGGTGCTATTTCAAAAGACACAGTGATCAGCCGACATTTACGTTGGCCAATTTTCCTTCTGTTAGCAGAGTTGTCCAAGTTGGATTCTAGATAGTTGTTTTATAGTTTGTGCACTACTATAGGTTTTGTTATTTGTTTTGGTTTGTGTATAAATGTTCTACAATCATAATATTTTTTGGGTGTTATTTTCTGTCATGTATCTCCGTTTCTTCTTATTCTTCTTCTCTTTCTCCTATTTTCTTTTTTGTACTTTCTACTGGCCACTGCTCAATGCTATAGGCCATGATTAGGCTTTTCTACAGGTGGAATGTAGACATCATGATAACTCAATTTTCGAATCGTGACATTATTGTGTGTACCATCTGATGTTATGGGGTTCATTTTGGTTTACTTGCTTTCTTGCCTTACTATATTTCACTTTACTTGAGTTTTTTTATCTAGATTTACCCTGTTTCATCTCCTTACTATTACACTAGAAGTTCATAACCTTTAATTTAGCTCATTATTGTACTGGAGCTCCAGGTATGTGTCCCATTATAGTTGACATTGCTGCTATTCGATGATATTTCCCCTAGTAGGGTATTTTTAGAACTATTGTACATTTATTAGACTTATACCTTAGCTTTGGTTAGTTAGGTAATCTTGTATATCATTTGATTTTCCTATCTAGCTTCACTTCGTATATGTTTCGCTACTTTTATTTGTGTTGCCTTGTAATTTCCTGCTCTCACTTTTTACCTTAGCTATATCTTGATTGTGCCTGGTTAGCCAATGATGTCTACTATATACCTATTTCTTGGTACTCATTCTACATCTTTTTATGATGTGGATCATAGTACGAGTCATCAGAGGAGACGTTGATCGTACTTGATAGCTTTTGGTATCATCAGAGATTACGGTACGCTACTGACAACCAGGCTGACCTCTTCTCCACTTGCAGCTGCTCTATTTCTATATTTGTCCAGAGGCAGACTTGTAATTATGTTATTTTTGTCCTTTCAGATGTACTATCGTAGATTCTATATTATAGGTGCTTCTGACGCCATTGATGTCAGGTTTTGGATATATTTTTGGGTTATTATATATACTTATGCCTTTCCTCCTTTTTCTTCTGCTTCGTTGGTTGCATCTTAATTGCAGTCCGTTGCTTGTCGCTCTGAGTTGTGGGATAGACTTTCCAATAGGTTGGACTTTGTAAGTGCTATCATAACTCGAGTTTGGGTCATGTCACCTAATTAGTGAAACTTCAAGGTATATCGAGTTTCTATCTACTAGTATGATTTCAGAAACTATATGATTTACTTAGTTTTTTGTGACTTGTTTGGTTAGAAATTTTTAATATATCTCGAATGATTCAATTTAATTTACTCTATTTTATTTAATGAAATAAACATGGCCAAAACCATAAACTTTAGAAAAAAAGTTAATTAGAGTTTTTATAAGGATTTTATATTGATTTGCTCATTCGATCGAGAGGATAAACGGCTCATAGGTTATGTATCCCAATGTATCATTTCTCATCAGCCGAGAAAATGATATGACCAATGTGGTTTATACTAGGGTACATCAGAGGCAACTTGACAGGCAGAGCATTTCATGCCTGGCAGATGGCATCCTTAATAGATATATTATAGATGATAATTAAACATGAGATATCGATATCAGAATACCCACCCATCCTATGGAATTTGAAATTTTTTAACAAAGAAATCCTAAACATGCTATAAAGTACTTGTGTTTCATTATATACTTTGGTGAATTGAATTATTTATTTGATTTATCTTTTATGTAGTCATCACTTTCTTCACTATCTTCGTATAACTCTTGTCCCAACATGGGTGGAGACTATGATGCATCTCTGAGTATCTTAATACTCAGTTATTATTTATTAAAATGGTGTCTGAGTATCTTAATACTCAGTTATTATTTATTAAAATGGTGTCATATTTAGCAAACGATCAAGTGTTGGGCAGTCAGTGTATGAGAAGAGTTTTTTGCAGCTTTCTCCTTTTTGTGATCCTACCTTTGTACTCGTAGGGTTACTTTATTTCAATTGTTACCTGTGTTTAATATGGGATCCGTCCAACTTTGTTATTGCATTCATATGGACAATCAAAGAGGCTCCATAGAGATTTTATATTAGTTTGAATAATGGATACTCATATGACATCCCGAATGACATTTCCATTTATTTCTAGTTTGCGTTTGATGCACTTTGATCGTTAATGGAGTCGTTATGCTTCTCTCATTGTAATATTGTTATTAAGTTAATGAATTGAGTCACACGAATGTGTTGGGGTATTTTTATGTTGTGATGGTTGGCTCGGTGCAAATTGGTAACACTGGCGTCGTCCAAGTTGGTAGAAATCTTTTGTGCCTGTATTCAAATAACAATTATATTGTCAGATAAAATATGTTATCTCCTTTAAATATATGAATTTAGACATTTGACAATAAGATTTGGGAGCCTGATTTCAAATTAGCATTTGTTTATGAAATCTGCCGAAAATTATTGCTTAAACTTCAAATTATTATTTTAAATCACAAATTCTCCAATATGTAGGTTAGGACCAAATTGTGATTTCAAAATTTCTTTAAATATAAAACTTGTTCTATAAATTTTATTTTACAAAAGAGACCCATAAATTTAAATTTTTCCCAAAAGTAAAAGGCTCTTACTTGACATGAAGATATTATTCGTATCACGTGGAAAGATTTTATCAAATAATAGCTAGTTATAACTATTACTTTTTTATTGGATCAGTGAATTCAAATAAAATTACGTGTATTTAAACTTTTGCAATAACTCACACATTTATTTATAATAAACACAAAGATATGTGATTTATTAACTTGACAGCTCAAAATATTCTAATATCTTGATGAACTATAATTTGCTCAATGCTATAATAGTTGGAAAGTTTTAATAATTTTCACAATTTATAAGTTTTAACGTTTATCAGAAAAAAAAGTACTAACTTAAGATATTCCAATTGCATGTTCATATAAGATTTCAATTTAAAATCAAACTATGTCCGAACTGGCTATCAGTCTCAATAAGCCATGAAATCTCAGGCATGTTCTAATTGGAAATCATGTGTATAATTAAATGACATGATGTATTACAACTACTTAACTTACCTACACATTTACCGATTGAGAACACACACAAAGAATCTTTTGAAATTTTAACTGAAAATGTCTTATATATAACTAGAACAAACAATAATTTGTATCTAAATAAAATTTATAGGGTTTCGATGTATTACGGGGTTGTTTGGTAGTTGAGTTGAAGTTAGTTATGTAGATATTAAGCCCTGCATAAATAGTACCATGTTTGAAAGTTAGTTAGGAGGTAAATTATTCATCTATAAAATTAATTTAGTATTTAACTTACATTTTAGAAACCTGATAATTAAACATATATAAGTTATGAGGAAATTTATGTATAATTTTATTTTATGAAAGATGAAATAGCTTATACATGTATATTTAATACATGAACAATTATTCCTTAATTAATATCATAATATCATACATAGATTCCCTCAGTACTTTTGGCTTTTAACCACTTTTTTATTTTATGTAGTATTTGATAAAGATGAAAAGTGGTTTTGAGCTTTTATGTTTGAAAGGTCCATACATAAGTTAAAAAGACAAAAATTGGATATTCTAAAAATTAACATTTTAGCTTTTAGCTTATGAGCCATTTTTAAAAAGTTAATTCAAACAAACTTTAAGTAGGGATTTGGACATGCGATTTCAAACTATAAATTTCATCTTTGTGATTGGAAACAATGAAATGAAATCATCGTTTCGACATGCAATTTCATATCATGAAATGAAATTTCAATTCTCCAAAATGCATAATTTGGGTACTTCAAAACATGACGTGAGATATTTCTATTACAAAAATTGATCCACAAGTTTATATTTTGTAATAAGAACAACACCATTTACATCTACCAACTACTCATTTTATATATAAATAAAATTTATAGTTCATATCATTATTTTTACCAACTTCGACCATTTATATCTCATATAACTATATGAGAAGATTATATTTAAAAGTAATACACTATAATTGATGTTTAATTTTATTTTTTTACTGAACTAAAATTTAGTCAATAAATGTTGTATTTTTGTTGAATAGATTCATTATAGTGTATTATATTTTTGTTACAATATTTTGCTTATCTAGTAAGATAGTATATAGAATTGAGTCAATTTTAATAATTTCCACAACTTATAGAGATTTTATGTTTATAAAAACATACAAACTTAAAATCTCAAATTGTATATTCAAAACAAAACTTAATTTTAGCTCAAATATTTTCATTATTATAATTTTAAATTATTAGTCTATGTCACGTGATCAAACCAGCCCAAACTAACGCACGAGAAGCAATTGAATATGCGGGCCTATTTAATAAGCTTTTCACAACTGACGTAATCTAGCTATACTATTACGTGGTCCCAAAAGTGGAGATAGTAAATCAACTTGGGAAAAAGTAAAAGCTAACACAACACGTGATTTTAGAAATTACACTTTAACTCTGTATAAGTTAATTCATGTTAAGGAGCTATATTTTTTCCCCTATATTGTTCTAGAAAAAGAAAACTTATATAACCTAATTGTTCAGAGTTTCGACCAAATTTATTGATAGTTAGACCACATAATATTTAAAAATAAAAACTACCTGTGGTTGCTCGAGCCTATAGAGATGCATTAATTTTAGTTTCTCATGATGCCTTTAGGACATTGTCTCACTCAGCCGACAAATAGAATTATTAGACTGCCATTGAATGCACACAGGTCATTTCGGTACACAAAATAATGTCAGGTAGGGCTTTTGTACTCTTTTTACAGACGGGATATGAAATGATTTCTGATATCTGATATACACTATATATCCTCTGTGTTGGTCCCATATTTTTTTTCCAAGAATGGAAAGAATGGGACTTGACATTTTTCGTTTAGGGAATAATGAGTCACTCTATTCAAAATTAGGAAGATTCATTTATTCTCCATAAACATAGTTACTCCGTGTCAACGGTTTGGTGGAGTTTTCTTTCATTCATTCTTAATAAAAAATTCACCGTAAACGTAGAGGAATTAATATCTATTGATCATTTATAAAATAAATAAGAAAAAAGGCTTTTCCAGATCTTGAAATGCACAAGGGAACGGACACATCCACTAGTCTATATACTTAATACGCACATATATTATATTTTACGCATATTATAATATCTGTCGGATATATTTTGGGTGGATGGACTTTATGTCAATTTATCTGTTTTGAAATCAAGAAAATATCTTGAGAATCAATGGTGGTATTTATAGATCAATAGATGATGGACTCGTTTTCTATTTTTTTTAGTTAAATACAAGTGGCTTAGCCACAAGGAAATTAAAGCATTGGTTTGGGGTCTCAATTTTTTTGGCGCCATATATATGAAAAATCTTTCAATAGCTTTCTACCTTTTTAATGTGAGATCGTCGCAATAATTGTGGAAAGGAATAACATTTTATGTAATACTCGTTCTTAACTGAGTATTTATTTTTATTTATATATTATCCTTTTCATTATCTTTTTACTAGTCTTATTTTTTTATTATTAGTGAATATTATGAAATCTCCCAAGCGGTCAAATCTTCTGCATTCTACAAAATCTATGGTTGTCTTCTTATAAAAAGATTAAAATTTTCTTCTTGTGCCTTCTTTAAGATTTCAAGCATTGCAATAAACAATCATTTTATTTAAAAAGAGCAACACAGTGTAATGGCCCCCGGAGTCATCTTTATGATTTGGTGACGTTTTTCATATTTAGAGCGTCTTTGTAACCTCCTCAAATTTTTTTTCTGACTTGTCGGAACCGATAGTTTAGTCTCATGGAAGTTTATAGCCTGCCTCTTTTACATTTATAAAACCCTCTGGACTTTCTCACCATATACGATCTCAAATTCCTTTTTCCTTGATTTTATTATGTCCGAAATATTGATTAAATGAAGATTCCATATATAGATTGTCGAAATCGAACTCTGTTTCTATTTTGAGCCTAAATTATTTAGATTGAGGCTGGCTGGGGGACAAAGCATCACGATAGTGTAGCCCAAGCTCTTTGTTCATCGCAATCGCATGGCGCTGGTTCGCGAAAGCAAAGGCTTAGTCAGTCAGGGATCGCCATCACCATCACTTGGGTCTTCTCTGCAATCGTAAAAAGG